>JARFJB010002385.1:2435000-2677500 GCA_036346205.1 Vesta saturnalis | reverse complement strand
TTTGTTAAATAAGATTAAAAATGCTTGGACTGTTATTATGGATACTATAAATGCTTTGGAATTTTTTTTCTAGTTAGCATTTAGATGCCTGTTAACTGATATCTGATATGAACGCAAAGTTATCCTAAAAAATTATTATTAGAGTTACTTCGTTCCTTTCAATTCCCGCTTTGCAGGTTCGAAGGTCGTGTGTTCTACACCAGATATTTGGATGTTGTAACGTATCCCCATATTTGTTATGATTGGTAGATACTTACCTTTACTAGTGTCACTGGCAATGTTGTCAACATGGAAACTACCGAAACAAAAATTTCCTTGACCTTATTACAATTTTAATTATAATAGCGCTACGCGGTTCGTTTTATAAACTTGGAGTCGTGCTATACAAATACGTCTATAAAATTTGTTTTTCTAAGATACCTTTGTCTTAGTTTATTACTAGAGCAGTAAAAAGTAATTTGAGCTACTTCATCAGATGAAATAAATTTTGGGTCTGAGAACGCAACTATTAATTTTAAAATTGCCTTATTTTAGTCACATTTTTGAAATATGTTACGTATTTAATTGGAAAACGTTTCTTTTTGATAACGTTCGTTATTTGGTCAAATTTACTTACTAAAAACAGCAATTTATTCTTAGGTTGAATGCTTCCAATTCACTATTTCGCAAATTTTACGCATCTCTAATTGCATTTAAATTAACGTATGTAGCTTTCGTACCCATCTCTTATTTAGTTAAAATAAGTCAAATTTAATACCTTCAGCGACATCTCTAAGATTTCGGATCATTTAATATAAAGCAGTTAAAAAGGAACCTGGGATATATTAGGTTCAAATAATACATATACATATAATAAATATATATTTTCTGCACATTTTTAACTTTTGGCAACAATGATTAAATACTAATTTTCTCAAGTTTGTAAAATTGATTTTTAAGGTATTGGCCAATTTTTTTTTCTTCCTTTTAAGTACGCCCTTGATGGTGGATGTTGAGTTTCTAAAGAATTTTTCGTTTCTGGTTCTGGATGCTGAAGCATCGTTTTTTGAGAAATTCTCACTTAAAGTAATACTTGATTAAGTAAATGTATTACTAATGCTTTTAAAAGGCGGATACAATTGAAATTATTCATTCGTCCACATCTTCGGTAAGTGGCACATGTTTCAATATCCTCATGGTAATTAAAATTGTTTTCAGGTTTTCGAATATAAAAGTATTCAATACTAATTATTTACATATATAGACACTTCAATCGAAATTACGTTGAATGTTCACTACCGACTCGTTTGTCACCTGTAAGAGGTATGAACGGTCATAATTAATTAAACATCGTACTTATATTTACCTTCTTTTAGCATCTCTGTACTACCTACGTTCTTAGCATCTCTGTACTACCTACGTAAGAGCATCTCTGTACTACCTACATTTCTAACAGCATTCCTTCTTAAATTTTCTGCTCACATTTTACTGTTACGTTACATCCAAAGTATCTGATTATCGCTGGAAGGCATAAGAGCCTTACTGACATCTATGACCATATACGTGAAGGGTGCTAGATCATTAGAATAGTGCCCGAAATTTGCAAGATCAAATAAGTAGTAGTTTCAACAATAAAGGTCAGAGCTTTTTTTCCCTCATCACCTGGTTACACGATTGTGTTTACAAATTTCAAATACACCATATATATATATATATATATATATATATATATATATATATTATTCACTAATTCAGTTTTGAATATTTTTTGCACTCAATCGCAAGTAAAAATTCGATTGAATCATTAAAAGTGACTTGATAGACCGCACCCAAACAGATTTAGCTTCCATTTTGACTTAATTAATTCTAGCTTCTGTGGCTACATTCACCCAACGATTTAACTCCTGTTTTGACTGCAATATACCGGGTGTAACGATTATCTGTATTACGTGAACTACTGTAAAGGTTAAATTTGAATGAATGAGTGAAGGAATTTGTAATTTTGACTCGTAATCTTTATGTGTTATGTACATTACTTTTTCTTGTGGACAAGGTTGTTCGGGCCAGTTTATTTCCTATAAATTTCTTGATTACCTTGTTTGTTACGGTAGTTATTTACTGTGGACCGAACAGGCTTTCCAATTTACTGTATACTGTGTAAAGCGTAAGGCAAGCAAGTTCAATAATAATTTTTTTTTCTTTATTATTTTTTATCTTACTAAACATCCCAATGGGATTATGTGTTAAATTAGCCAATTCCGAATACGAACAGTAAGATCTTACAGCGGCCGGAAGGGGGCATATAATAATTTTACTTTTTTTTCCTAATTGAAATTTAAATTATAATTGCCGTGGGCACAAGCTGATGCTCACTGATTGCCATCGTGGGCTTTGGTAGAATAATAATTTAATATTTATTTCTTATTCTTTTGTCGGTATATCGACAATAAAAATTACTTTATCGGGGGAATTCTTAACTCATTTCTACTTCTTCCTTCATTTTTATTTCTTTTTTTTTGGTAAATCCTGTTTCAGGCTTTACGGGGTTTACTCTCCTCTCGACACTTATTAAGTATTTCCTTATTAAAGCCTGTGGCGCCTACTCATATCCGGTTCCTATCTAACCACATTGCTATCACTTTAAGTTATAGCTCCAAAACAACCACGCATCCGAGTGCTCTGCGGTCTTCCGGCCGCTTAGTCGAGCCCATTCCTTTTTAATGCCATATGATGGTTATATACGTGGCAAATACTTAACAATTTCATCAGGTGTAACTAAGATTATCGGCAGGGGAGATATATCAACAATCAAAACGCACTTGTACTTACATAATTTAAAACAATAATTGTGATTTTGAAATAACCATATATATATATATATATATATATATATATATATATATATATATATATATATAGAAGAAAGCAGAAATTCACTAACAACCTCCTAGGTGTATTTGAAATTTGTAAACACAATCGTGTAACCAGGTGATAAGGAAAAAACCTTTATTGTTGAAATTACTATTTATTTGATCTTGCAAATTTCGGGCACTATTCCAATGATCTAGCAGCCTTTACGTATATGGTCATAGATGTCATCAAGGCTCTTATACCTTCCAGCCATAATCAATTACTTTGGATATAACGTAACAGATGCTCTTGCGTAGGTAGTACAGTGATGCTAAAAGAAGGTAAATATAAGTACGATGTTTGATTAATTATGACCGTTCATACCTCTTACAGGTGACAAACGATCCGGCAGTGAACATTCAACGTAACTTCGATTGAAGTGTCTATATACGTAAAGAATTAGTATTGAATGCTTTGTTATTCAAAAACCTGAAAACTATTTTAATTACCATGAGGTTATCAGAACATGTGCCACTTACCGAAGATGTGGACGAATGAATAATTTTAATTATACCCGCCTTTTAAAAGCGTTAGTAATACTTTTACTTAACCAAGTTTTACTTTAAGTGAGAGTTTCCCAAAAAAATCATGCTTCAGCATCCAGAACCAGAAACGAAAAATTCTTTAGAAACTCAACATCCACCATCAAGGGCGTTCTTAAAAGGAAGAAAGAAAAATTGGCCAAAATCTTAAAAATCAATTTTACAAACTTGAGAAAATTGGTATTTAATCATTGTTGCCAAAAGTTAAAAATGTGTAGAAAATATATATTTATTAGATGTATATGTATTATTTGACCCTAATAGATCCCAGGTTTCTTTTTAACTGCTTTATATTAAATGATCTGAAATCTTAGAAATGTCGCTGAAGGTACTAAATTTGACTTATTTTAACTAAATAAGAGATGGGTACGAAAGTTACATACGTTAATTTAAATGCAATTAGAGATGTGTAAAATTTGCGAAATAGTGAATTAGAAGAATTCAATCTAAGCATAAATTATTGTTTTTAGTAAGTAAATTTGACCAAATGACGAACGTTATCAAAAAGAAACGTTTTCCAATTAAACACCTAACATATTTCAAAAATGTGACTAAAATAAGGGAATTTTAAAATTATATATATATACATATATATATATATATATATATATATATATATATATATATATATATTATATATATTTAATCAGGGTTGTTAATCGTGGCTGATTAAGTTAAAGGCAATAACAAAAATTTTGTGGGTAGAAGCCAAGGATGTGGGGCTAGTTAAAATAAAGAAAAGATCCTTTGTTCAAAGGGAAACTTTCGGTAAAATTATTACCTTTGTCGTCCAATCTACAAGAAGTTATGCATTAATTATGCATATAAATTAAAATAAGATAGTTACTTATGATCGTGGATACAGTTAAAAACTTTTAAGTAGCATTGAAAGAAGGTATTTCAATTTAAATTTGAATTAGACGTCAAAATCAATTTTTGGACGTTGACAAAGAAATCATTGTCATAGTTATAAGAAAAACAAAGAAAATGGTTATGAAATCAATGTATAAGTAGATTAATATGTTGAATGTGATTGTGTGTTAAGTGTAAAAGTGTTATGAATGGATTATTTAGGATTATGTGAATGTTTATCTCCAATAAGATACCGTTGGAATTTTTTATAAATCTTCATTGATTTAGGAGCTATATTCCGAGACCAGATAGGTAGGCCACCCTGTATATATATATATATATATATATATATATATATATATATAATGCCTCGAGGTCAACAATGTACTTGGCCCGAGGGATGTACGTTGACCGAGGGCATTATTCCTGTAACACCTGTGGTGCTTTCTATATTTAATGTCTTTTTAGTGTGTTATTCAATTAAAAAGAATTTTATTTTTGACATTTATTGTTATGCGTATTTTTGGTAATAAACAAAGTGGGTTTGAATTTTATTTTAGAAAAAAATATAATCGAGTTTGTTCAGTCGCCTTGGTTTCGCAAGAAAGCATTCTGTTTAATTTAACAATGGGCATTATATCGCTACTAACATATTTAAAAATAGGTGCACTATTGGAAAATAACACACTATAAGGACATTAACAGGATTAAAGTAATTATAAAATTTCTAATAGACACTTACAGTAAGTTAAAATTAACAAAATGCAGGACAGATGAAATCGTGTTATTTGAATTTAAAAAGTAACAAATGCGTTAAGATAATGGAAAATCATCAATAGAAAATGAAAAAGGTACCAACTTTGCATAAAGCTTGTGGGCGGTAAATTTAAAATTATACACAAAGGGAAAAAACGAAATGGAGTGTTATAACAAGTTGGGAATGCTCTTCTAGCATTGCCAAACCAAACAAAATTGCAGTGCAAACATTAATAGTTTTAAACTTTGTTCTTAAAAATAATAATCTATGTCAAACAGACGTTTATAACTTCATGTCAGATAGTGGTTAATATACATCTAGATGCTAATATAATGAAAATTCCAAAGCCGCCCGCCTCTATAAAAATATTGAAAATTACATATCATATTTGTATTAATACAATCACTGAAGTTAGACAACGTTGGATGCGGTCATTTCCTGGATGGGTAACCGCTTGTTATACTTTGTCCTCCGATTTCACCATGTTTTCGATGTGGTATAAAGTTGGTACAAATGGATACCCCTATTAATTCTGATCCACTTTCAGAATCATTAATCGGTTACGTTTGTTTAATTAAACAAAGAAAATTATTTTATACTTAGAGACACTTTTAAATGGAATATAAGTAACACAAGTGATAAACTGTGAACAGTAGCGTAACATACGACTTTACTTAATGCGAAATTTTTGTATATTTTTACATAAACTTTATTATGGAATTATCAGTGTGATAAAACATGGTAAATTATATTACGCGCCCCACAAAGCACTCAACTCCATAGCAGCGACGTATTTTCTGCCATTGCCTAATCGCCGACCGAAATTACTGCCATGAACCCTTCTTACTGATTAAACTTTCGTAATAAACATTTGGTTTTCAGAAGAGTGCATTTTACTTACACAACGACTAGAGAGCAAAGCTCTACAATCTTCTCATGCTACTACCGTGATAGGTATGTACAACAAAAAATAACTAAAATTGCATTATATAGAATTTTGATGTCCTCAACTGCGTCAGTATGTAACAACTCTTTTTTAGTATTGTATAAAATATACCTCAATTTAAGATCTTTCCTTCATTTAGTTCTAAATACAAGAAAGTTTTAATTATTTTACAATATTGGTATGAGGTAGGCAACTTAATTTGCATATCTACATAGTGCATACTTTCGTAAAGATTTGTAATCCTGCTTTCAATTTTTATTCATTTCTTATCTTATAAGTAACGCGTCTGCGTTAAGTTATTCTGTTCTTATCTTGTGCGCAGAACCGCTTCATCTACTTCGAAATCCTGCATTTTCACTTCCTGTTTAATGTCGAAGCATGAAGATGCTTCTTTTTGATTTTATCTAAATTTATGTGAAAGCGCCATCAATTTGGTGGTAAGATATATTTTTAATACATTTACATAAAATTAAAGCATTTTGTTCTTTTTAGGCGTTTTCTTTACGTTTTTCTTTACTTATGTTTTATACCATTTTTACTTTAATTACACGGTTATCATTATTTCAATTTACAACGTAATTACCTTTTAAGTACGCATTTGATTTTATTGTTGCGTACCTTTTTCGTTTTATGATTGCAATTTTTGATTGGATACTTCCAAATAATGCAATAAGAAGTGGATTTAACAATTTTAAGAAGAAATTTGTACGGATTTTATAAAGATAAATTCAGTTTGGGGTGTGGCTGATAACATTATGTCAAGATTGCACCATAATGACGTAAGAATGACTTCATCCTGTTAACCGCTTCGTAACCATATTTAGATACCAGGGGTTGTCAAAAAGGAAAGTTTGTGTACAAAAATTTCTAAGGTATTTATGTAGTGTTTTAGTTAGTATTTTAAGCATAATTTTAAGACCTTCATTATTTCATCATTACATTTGATATCAATAAACATAGTCTGTATATTGTTATTTTTTTACATTTTTGTAAAGTCGGTTTAATTGTCCCGATAATTTAAAAAATAACAATTTGGCGCTCGAGATAACTATTTTTTACATTCTTTATTATTGATGGTAAGTGGTAATTAAGCAAATCATTTTAATGAACCCACCCTATTAATTTACCAACATGAGCCAAAGGCACAATTATAAGTGGTTAGTATTTTTTATTATAACATTATCTATAACTTACTTTTTATTATTTTAAAATTTACGTACACGTTACACATTGTCATTACAAGTACCCGAAATTGTTATAAATTGTCAAAAATCAGCCAGATCTTAGTAGTTTTAGACATTTTCACTACGCATTCATTGTCTGCAATAACAATACGCGTTGCAAACACCAATGTTTCAATGGTTGTCTAAGTTTTGTGTAATTCAAAAATCTTGCTGTATCGTCAACAAATGCAGCAATACGAAATTGATTTTACAAGTTTGGAATAACTTAATGTGAAGTTAGTGGGTTGTAATAACACTCGAAAGGGTCTGTATTGAAATAAAATATTTTAGACTTCCAATTAGAATAAGCAACAAAAAGAAACAACATAAACGCAGTAAATATCAAACCTGAAGTTTCTGTACAAAATAAATTAGTAAGTACAAAGAAACGGTGCAAGTCGTGCTGTTATTAAAATAGTGTTTTCGACAACATTTTACGGAAAATGCAGTGTAAA
Source organism: Vesta saturnalis (assembly GCA_036346205.1). Lineage (NCBI taxonomy): Eukaryota > Metazoa > Arthropoda > Insecta > Coleoptera > Lampyridae > Vesta > Vesta saturnalis. The sequence continues at coordinate 2,669,836 of JARFJB010002385.1, read as the reverse complement.
CAGGAGCTGTCGCACCGCCGATGTTATCACAAAATTACTTTTACCAACCAGTCTTTAATTAAAGGTGTAAAATTTAAATCCTTGTTCTATTTTATAGTAGAAATTATAAATGTACAGTATTAATTTTTTTAATTTACACCTTAATCGTTAATTTTCCACGTAATATCCTGATTAAGCACGGGTCAATGCATTTGATAATTTTCTAATTTCAAAATGATCTACTTCGTTAAACGAAATTGCCGAAGGCCGCATCCATTCAAGCTACAGTTCGATTTGCTACCTAATTTTAAGTGAAATGTCACGATTGGATATAAATTCAAACACCAATAATTATGTCGGGAATGAGAAAGTTGTTTTGATCCAATCTGAAACCGATTTGATAACAGTGATAAAGAGGTATCTGGAACATATGTTAAGTAATTTATCGTTCTAGCTTCCTCAATTTGACATGAATTAAATTGGAAATGCCAAAATGAAGAAAATTCTTTTTCAGATCTGTTGTTTAAATTAGTACAGAATTGTAGCATAAAACTTACATTTTTATTGCGACATCCCTAAAGCATGGCCAATTTCATGTGTTCATTAACGTTGACTGTTATATATGAAAATATATTTTAATTAACTCTACTACGCCAACTCTATACAACTATCTTTGTTTTACTGGAACAGTGCTCAATTTTAGTACTACCAGGACGGAGAAAGCATATATAAATTTATTTAAGTGACTATTTTAGTGAAAGTGTCTAAACCCGCCATGAGTGACTTGAATTATTTTGTTTTGGTATTTCTAAGGTTACCAATCAACCAAGTTTAGAAAAGGAGCCCCGTAACGGCGAGTTTTCTAATGAACGAGTGCGATAGAACTTCTTATGAAATTAGCTTGTTATCCTATTTTTTTTATTTTGCGTAGTTACGTGAAGATTTTGAAAAAAAGTAAATTCCAATTGGCACTTTCTATATCAATTACAATTTTCACAGTTATGAATATCGGTTGTCAACAATGGTATTTGTCTGTTCGATCCAAATAGAGATTATTAACAGGTTGACTGCCCATGGATGTATACATATTCGTGTAGATGCCGATGGATTTTATTTTTTGCTTTTAAAATATTTGTAATTATTTGAACTTCAGATAGTTTTTACAACGTTGTATTTTCAATTTTTTATCGGAACTTCAGAAAAAAAATACATTCCGATCGGCGTGATCGGAATGAGCCAAACATAATTCTTTAAGGATGCCGAATACTCCGATCGGATATTTTGTAGTTTAGAGATAAGGGTGAAATAAATTTAAATAGAAATAAGAATTTCAATCAATAACGAAAAAAAAACTGAGTATATTCATAAGGAATATCAATTATTTTATTTATGAAACTCCTCGAAACAGGTCAGACAGAATCCCGGTTATCCTGGACAGGCCTTGCGTTGGTAAGTTGTTAGTCTCCTTATCTTCTTTTCTTTTCATATTTTACACTCCTTTCTGCAAACCCTCCTTGTTGTATTATTTCCTTTGGTCTCTGACGTAGTTTTTTCAATTTTGCTTACACAATGAACTGCATTTCGAGGTGAAAAAATAATTGGTGTTGTTTGTGGGGCTCACAAGCTCCTAATAATTTGCAATCGAAACTCATATAATCATTTGTAGAATGTGGATAAATAGTTTTTTATACCACCTAATAGTTTAGTGATTACATGGGTAGTATGTCTGCATTTGATCTTGACGATCGACTCCAGACATGAATGAGTTGTAACCTATAATGGCTGCTGGCTTCTCACTTCCTTGACCTCGTTTATTTTTAAAAATACCCATTGAATTACCAAACTCTGTGGTAATATAAGTCACATTCCGTTAATCACGCCATTTTCCAACGTGCACTCCTTGCCAAAACATAGATTTATTTTCGCCTTTTTTCAGTTTCTCAGCAATAACTTCCTTTGGGTGTTCCTTTCTATCTACACTTAGTGTTCCAGTGCAATATGTATTTGAATTTAGAAGACTAGATGCCAACTGGACACTATTGTAAAAGTTGCCTAAATGTACAGCGTGACCATTACCTATCTTTTCTTCTAGCATATGCAAAACTATCTTTTGTGTATGGCCGCTACCGCTGTAAATATCTGTGGAGCCTTCTTACACTCGAAATTTTAATACCAAACCGTTAGGTCAATAGATATAGTTTTAGGACATGTTTATGCCTCATGTTTTTGAGGTATTGTTTAAATTGCAGACGGCCACGCCAAAGCACCATTGCCTCATCTAGTGACAATTCTCGTTCTGGGTAGTAAATGTCATCATTTTTTTATTGAAGAAATCAATAACAAACCTTATGTTGCCTAACCGATCAGTTGCTTCTTATGAGAAGTAAAATGTAGGCACCTCAGAATGAGCAGAAACCTATTACGAGACATGTATTTTCTAAATACAGGTATGTCAAACAATGAATCAGTTTTCCAGTAATCATTTAGCCGTGTCAAACCCGTATGAAGAAGTAAAGCCAATAATATTTTTAATTCACTTACAGTTAAGTATTTCCATTCGGTTATTCGAGAGTGTATATTTGTTACGGGACGAAAATAAAGTTCTAGGGCATTAGTTCCCTGAAATCCAATGGGGTTTCCCCACCAGGCACTAGAACTAACAGTTCTTGTGCTTTGTCAAACTTCATTTCATTTACAGCACCTGTGTGATTTCATTCAACGGTTTGATCTACGGGTAAAATATCCAGTATATTTTCCTGAATACAACTGTTATCATCAGAGTGTGAATCTGAACACGAACTGTCAATCTCATAATCGGAAAAATGTTCGTCACTACTACAATCACTGTCCTCTAAATACCGTAACAATTCGCCTTGACTTAAAGGTTTATTCCTTTTTTTCAATACTGCACTTTCATCAGTAGAACATCTTTTATTTAATATATATATATATATATATATATATATATATATATATATATATATATATATATATTGAAGTGGCTAAATGTTTTAAAATAATTATTAATTAAATTATCTACATATAGGGGATAATTGTTATGCACCAAACTAGCTCAACATCTCATAATTGGGGATAGAGTTCAATTAGCTTTACGCTTATTTGTTGGCAAATGAAATAAACATAATTTAATCTTTGATGTGAATTTGATTGCATTTAAATGTAATGATGAAATCATGAAATGTTCTTTGTTAAATAAATTCCAAATTATAATAAATGGATGGTATGTAAAACAGACCTTAGTTAAACCTGCACAATAACGCATGCGTAGCGTCAACTGAATTAAAATGCTGCCTGTCAAAAATGTCAAATAGGAAAATCTTAAATACGTGAGTTTAATTAAGTTGTAATTAAAATTGAAATGTTGATAATAATAATGGTTCATTTACTTTACAGATGTTTATACCGTGTTTTTGCACAAACATATACACATATAAATAATAAACATAAATACAGGAAATTACACGAATAATGGAAACAATTTATGGGTTATGATAAATAAAAACTCACTCACATGTGTATCTGCATATTCCCGAATGATCTTTTCATTTGGCTGGTTCCATATTAATCTTGGGTAGACTTCTTCCCATATGTGGCCGATGTTACTGGTCTGTTGTTCAAAGTGGTGCTGCATATATTTCCATACTTCATCCAAGTATACTTTGTTGAAGAACGATTTTTCTTGGTGGCAATTGTGAAGTTACGTAAAATTCCTTAAATAACTTCAACTTAGCACTGTGTTTTAAATTGTATTTTATTTAACTGTTGGTTTAAATGTTTATAAAATTTTCGATTTAAAATTTTATTTTAGGTTCATATAACTTTAGTTCAATTTCAATTTTGTTTTAGATCCCGTTATAGAATTTCGTTTATCAATTACTATACGTCGCTTCAGAAAAATAAACATCGATTCAGAGCACTGAATAATTTTATTAACGACAAAAAGTAAACAAGAACAAAAACACATCAACTGAAATTTGAACACGTAAATTTGTAATGATCCTGCAGATCCTTCCTAAAAATTCAAATCCTTGTCAATAAATTCCTCCAAACTTATTTCCTATTTTCTTCCACAACTGCATTTATATGATTTAAAACATATTATCAGTTGTTCCCACTCTACCCATTATCTTCCAAAATCCCTATATAAACACTGCCTTCCCATCCAACTTCACTTGACACTTTGCGTTCATACCTTACTTTCATTTTATAATTATTATTCCAGTATTATTGCTCATATCCTGAATTCTCCTTATTATATCCTTTCCTTAATTAGTTATACTTTAAGAGTATGCTAAGTCTATACTAACCCTGCCTGAACCTACCTGATTCATCAGTCCTGCATTACATTCCGTTCTACAATCCACCTGTTACATGCATCTAACCTGACACCGATTCCTGTTCATATTACATCCATTACTAGTCACAATACGTATACAAACTTATTGTGGGTCCTGGCCCCGATTTGGGTATACGTAAAGAAGTTGATTGTGTGAAATCAGACGGAGGGCCTGTACACCCCGAATGGTTATACACAACTAGCTACCCCTGTTTCATCATTACCTTTATTAACCAAACAAGAGATTTATCACTATAAACTTGTTGAAGGTGCAAGCCGCGACAAGGATAGGGGTAGACATCCTAGAGATTATAGAGGAGTGACGGTGGTATTGCCCCGAAACATCCTATATGATCACGAACAAGGTTATTCCCTGAAACTGCCCCTTTGACGGTTTAGGCTTGTGCCCCGAAAAAGGATTTCCTAACCAGAGGTATTCATCTGCTGTCCCCTGTATATCCTAATATAAATAACGTCGCCATCCCTCACAATAATTTCTCCCTGCTATCACCCACATACACACCAGATCAGATTTGCTCCTTTAATTACCGGTTCATACAATCACCTCCTACAAACTCACTCACCCACCACCTTTTAGTTCTCCCTATATAATAACCCTTCCCTTAAATAAACGATCTATCTTCCACCTGAACAACCCTTGTTTACTTTTAAATAGTAGTGGGACCTTACATTCTACTTAAATCAAATTTCCTACTTACCCCGTATATAACCACCTCCTGATTACCGTACTCCACCAGCATTTCCCATTAATTAAGTAATATCACTTATAATTAACCAAACACATAAATTCGCCGGTATACCACGTTTTGAACATCTGTTGTAGAATTAATAAACAACCATTAGAGGAAGGTGGGAAACCAGGATAGACCAGCGGCGTAGGCGCTTATAAAAAGAAAACCCGCAAGAATAATTGACATATTTTTAATAGTATTTTAGTGAATTATATAACCAGTTAATTTCAGTTTAGTTATTTATTTGTTTTGTAGTAGCATCAATATTATAATTTACGTTTTACTTTGTAAATAAACCATTCACGTATGTAACTTTTGTAAAACATTAGATAGGCAACCCAAACTGCATCTAGGTATACATCCTAGTCTGAACCCCCTTTATGAGAAGTTCTCATGTTCAAAAATTGGAGTTTAGAAGTTGTAAAATAAGACACTTACAACCAATAAAAGACCAGTAGCTTCAACCTGAACCAGGAAGCAGTACAAATTGAATCGAAACAAATTTTATTATAATTGAGAATTATATCGATAACCTATCTTTTATATTTGATCATAGGTTAAAAACAATTGTTACTGATGTCTCGACTCTTCACTAACCGCGTTTCAAAATTTTCGATAAAAACGTAACTTAAAACTTACATGTTAACACTAACACTATCAACACCTTGACATTGATAAAAATTAAAAATAGTGAGAGAGTGAGAAATCAGGAGTAATTCCTTTTATACTATTCTGTTAGCTATAAAAATTACAACTTTTTCTGTTCCATACAAACAAAGTAACCAAGCCTCTGATTGGTTTAAACAAAATTGAAAACTTAACTAAAATACAAATTATGCCATAACTTTCTTAAAATCTGTGCAGAATTCCGAACAAAACAATACCTAACGAGCCCTATATTGCTTCAAAATTGTGCAATTTGACATATTATAATCTAAATTTACTACTATCTAAGCAACTCTAAATTCTACACCTAAACTAAATACATATTCGTAATCTACACGAAAAATTGTATTAGAATACATTTATTTAAACTCATATAACTTAATTCTAACGGAAAATTCTTTTTCAAATTGGAAATTTATGTAGTTAACCCCATTTTTATAATTTTATGTTTATATAGCTTGTACAATGTAAATTTCTACATGAAAACGAGGGAAACCTATTAATTAAAAATGTTTTTTACATTCTCTTTAATATTTACAACGCACTACCGCTTCTCCTGCACTTTTTGTACACTGTGCCTGTGAGTGAAAACTAAACCGTGTCCGCACCATAAGCCTTTCTTAAAATTTAAATCTTTCCTGCATTGTAACTAACTCGATACATGTTCTATATATTATTATAAACCTAATCCGTGTAATAAAGATCTGTAAGGTTTCTAAAATGCCAAAATACTTTGAATAAACTGTGAATTTATTGAAATATGTTCTACGAACTTAATCGTACTTACAAATATAACTCCTTCTGATCTTCCTCACATGCTCCTTATATAGATTTTTATGATTAAACAAACTTGTGCAAATTCCACTAAGCCTGTTTCGTTAAATCAAAATCAATTTCTTTCATTCGTCTAATACATTACTTAATAAAATGCAGTGTAAATATACCCTACTTTATCTCAATTTGCACACTATAAAGAATACAAGCTTATTCACACTTGTCCCTGTCTTAATCCTATATCTAACCATCTCATTATATATATATATATATATATATATATATATATATATATATATATATATATAAATATAAACACGCATCAAAGTCGTCGTAAGATTAAACAGAGTCCACGTCTAATGCCGGTGTAGTACGGAAGCATTATTTACGTGTGTGTGAAAATATCCGATCGGCGTGATCGGCATTAGCGAAGGGTACCGGCGCTATCCGATCGGCGTGTTCGGCACTCAACCTGTTAAAACATATTTGTTACTAAAACATTACAAAAGACGCTACATATCGTACCTCCAGTTCAATACCGCCATAACTGCAATTTTTTAAATTTAATATAATCCTCTACGCAGTGCAATATAGCCAGATATTTTAAAGGTCATTTTAAGCATGTTTTTGTAACATACGGCTAAATGAAATTTTATTCCGTTAATAGTGTAATAGTGCCTTAAATATCATTTACGGCGCTACTGTTTTAGGTATACTTTTAGTGTCTGTGCAATACCGCCACAAGTCATCAGTGATACTAGTAACAGACCAAAGAATTGCATTTTTAACAACAGACCCCAGACTGCATAAAGCGTTTTATTGTGTGCGAAAGTTAAATCCAGTTAGTTATTTTTTGTTTTGTCCCGAAAGTAAGGTTATTGTGTAATAATTGATTAGACAGAAGTTAAGTGAAAATGAATTCAAGAACCAAACTAATAGTCGAACGTGCTCTATCGTTAGGTAATAAACATCAACAAATAATAAATCAAACAAATAGTACCAGTACCGACTTTATAAATGAAGTGGTAAGTGGGTATTTATAAATAATTTACTGAATAAGAGAAGCATGTTTTTGTTAACCCCTCTACTACCAAAGTATTTTACAATTATTTTCTACCAAGGGGGGTAATATGATTACCCCACGATTTTTTTTACTTACCATCTCTCCAACGTTTGTCTTTGAGTGTGTAGGGGAGATCATTGTACTTCGGAACGGTTTTTAAATAACAGCTGGTTTAAGTAGTTTTTAAATTTTATTTTGAACTAAATTTTTTTTATTAAAATGGACAGTCTTTAAAGAAACATGTAAAATAAGGAAACATTAATACTAACGGCAAATATGCATAAAAAAACATAAATGTATTATACCCAGAAGGTCCCAAAGTACACATATCCGCGTGTACTTTGGAACATAAGTACTTGTACTTTGAAACGCCTATTTATTCAACATTAAACGCAGACAAATCTATTGAAAATGTGATCTCAGAGTTTCTTCTGGCAGTCCCTCCCACTATTGACGGGGCCCCTAGTTTCATCACCACTTCTTCATCAGACAAGTCGTAAATAGTTTCATTTTCGAAACGAAATTTGGCGGAAAACTTATTTTTTTTTTTAAATTTAACTTTAAAACCATCATCAGCCACTCCTACAACATTAGCAACAAAATACCTTTTTGTTTTTTTTGTTGCAATTTGTGTCAAAATAAAATCTCCCACGCAGGGCTTGTTGACAGACTCAGGAAGATCTTTCTCTTCTTCTTCTGAATTAGCAAAGTCCACGTCGTCTAGTGAGTCGTCTGATGGTTTATTAAATCTTCGTCAGAACTACTATCAACAATCCTTTTTGTTGCTTTTTGCCTTTTTGAAACGAACTTTTTCGTTGTTTTAAGAATAGCTAACATTTCAATTTCATTCTTTTCCGGCGTATCTGTCACAATTCTACAGCGCCCTGGCTTTCTGCCACCTTTTTTAATAACTTTTCTCGGAGGTGCCTTGGGGAAAGGGCGGATTTGTTCGGGGCTTTTCTGTTGATGTAATACATTAGCAGATATGCTAATTGTTAACTGTGTTCGTCTCTTGGCTTTTCGGCAACTTGTGGTCTGTCTGTAACATAGGAACTGAGAAATTCGTACTCTTCGAAAATGTTTCGGTTAAGTGGAAAAATTCCAGCAACTGTGAAACCAGACTGAATATTTCTTTGTGTAAATGCCTGGGGATATGCTTTCCCGACACACTCAGCTATATCATAGATCGTCATTGTTTTTGCCGGATTTGCAGTTAGCCAATCGGAGCAAGCCGTATTGTAATATTTTTTTAGAGGCCCGAAAACCGATCGATCTAACGGTTGTAGTTTATGGTTGGTGTGGGGCGGGAAGGTAAGCATGACGACTCCCGATGATTTTGCTAAATTTAACGCCTCCACTGAAATGTGGCTCTCATGATTGTCGATAATAAGTAAAGATTTGTTGTCAACAGTTGAATGTGTATGTTTTATATAGTGGTTTAAATACTCAACAAAAATCGTGGAGTTGGACCATCCACTAGAATTTGCACTACCAACGCTGCCTACTGGAGCTCCTTTAAGCATATGTTCCTTGAAAAACACACGCGGGAACACAAATAAAGGCGGCACACAATTACCGATAGCATTAATACAACAAATTAAAGTCACATTTGCACCTCTTTCAGCTGAGGTGATGCTGCCGATTTGCTTGTCTCCTTTCGTTGCGATAACACGAACTGGGGTATGCACCGTGGTTAATCCGGTTTCGTCTAAATTATAAATTCTATCCGGACTAAATTTAAATCTCAACATCAGCTCCTCCAGTTTGTCGAAAAATATGTTAACACTTGTTTTATTAAAGGCGGTCGATCTGGGTAAACTTGTAGCTTGTGGTTTACGTAAAGATATAGATGGATGTCTTCGCAGATAGAACCTGAAATTATTAAAAATATCCAATAGAATCGTACTATAAAAACTGTAAAAACTTCTTACCTGTACCACTCCTTTCCTGCCTTTTGGTGTACGTCCCAGAAAGAAGGGCGTTCAATATTATTTACACGAGCATAATTATATGCTAACTTTCTTAGTTCGACAGTTGAGAGACCGTAATGCATTTTTGCGCAAGTGATAACGTACTTTAAGAGCTCTTCCTCTTGTTCTTTCGTAAAGACTAACTTGACGTCTTGTGCTGCACTATATACAAAATGTTCACGTCCAGATTCTCTGTGTTTCTTGAGATGTCTACATAGAGTTGCTTTAGATACTTTAAAATCTGCGCTAGCTTGTCTTAAAGTGAGCTGGTTTTGCAATACAGCATTGGCGGCTGCTTCAACGTTATCAGCTATGGGTTTTATTCTCTTAATATTATTTATACTTCGCGGCATCTACAGAACCAACAAATAAACGGTAAGTTTTTAAACCGTACGTGTACTTTGGAACATGTCCGTGTACTTTGGGACATGGTCCAAAGTACAATTCTCGCGACGTTCCAAAGTACACGATTACCACATGTTTAAAAATTTCGGTTGTTATTACTTTAAATAAATGAAATACTTTCAGAAAAGTAAAAAAATATATAGCCTAACACTTCTACATTCATTTAAAGGTAGACCCAATATAAAAAAAAATAATAGACTTACGGTTATCTTACTCGATGACAGTCGATATTAAAATACACCAATGTGCACACAACAAACTAAAAATATGATCTGACGAACTGTTTTGCCGATTTGTTTAACATTACATATTACGCCATCTACAGTAGGATTATAACATGTCACGTATATTTAAGACACCTAAACCGGCAGTTTCCTGTAAAACTTCAAACGTTTCAAAGTACAAGCGGTCTCAAAGTACAAGGATCTCCCCTACTATCTAATTTCGTTGATTATTATTTTAACCAGCATTTTGATTGGCATTCTGATTAACTTTTAAACCAGTAAAGTAAAAATTATTTTTATTAGGATAATTTGAATACAGTAGGTATAACATATAAACATTATTTATAACTAAAAGAATAAACTAAGAATTATTTTGATTACATATGAATTTATAGGATTACCAGTATAAGTAGAATAAAAATAATAGTTTATTGCTTATTGCAATCAGCACATTTAGCAATAATGTCTTCAGTGCGGTGAACCTTGCAAACGGGTTTTTTACATGCGGCACACTGCAATCTTGTTTTTCTATCATTATGTCTTGGGCAAAACGCACATCTTTTCCCGTTTTCCATTTTTGATGATTGGCCAACGTTTGAGTGATCTTCGTGAATTTTATGTGTGCGTACTCCCACAAAACTCATAGCATCTAAAAGCCCTTGATGTAACCCTACTGGATTTTCTGCTCTTCTTTGTACATACGGCAGTAGTAATTCCAAACTTAGATCTTGCAAAAACTGTTTTCTTTTCCTAGGATTATTCTTTTGCCATTCTGGAAATTTAGTAGTCCATATAATATATGCATTTAGAGCTGCAATATCTATAAGCTCCATAAAAAGGCGAAATGGCCATCGACTGGTCATTCTAACACAAGAATATTCTTTTGTCAAAATGTCTCCGGTGTCCACTCCACCTTTTGTTTCATTATAATGATCGATTATTTCAGGTTTTTTAGTTTCGTCGTCATTTATAGCATTTCCATCATGCTGTGTTGATAATAAAATTACAGACTTATTTTTTTTCGGCACATAAGAAACCAGAGTAATTTTGTCTGTAAATCCAAAAACTGATGATTTTTCTTCTCTTCGGGGATTAGGTAGAAAATCTTTGGGAATATCACGTTTATTAGCACGTAAAGTACCAGTTAGTGTCAGCCGTTTTTCAAGTAGAAATTCTGCGAACGACACTGAGGTAAAGAAGTTATCGGTTGTTACTCCCCTTCCGGAATTGAAATATGGCTTTGCAAGATCTGTGACAACCTTTGCCCCTTGATTTATTTCTCTTGTATTATTCATCATACCTGTATAAACTTGAAGATTACAGATATATGCCGTATCCGAATCTGCACACACCCAAATTTTAATTCCGTATCGTCCGGGTTTAGATTTGATGTAAACTCGAAATGGACAGTTTCCTCTATATGTAGTGAGTCTTTCGTCAATTGTTATGTTTTCATGAGGTTTCAATGCACGCTTTAGTAAATATGTCATACACGTTTCGAATGGCTTGTAACTTATCTCCTGTTTCTTCGATTCTAATCTTCCTGGTAGAAGGATCATCAAATATTAGCATTACACATAAAAGCTGAAATCTGGTACGGCCATGGTTGCAGTAAAAATGGGATTACGAAAAGCGGGGTGGGCAGTCCATAAGTTATACGTTTACTTGATTTCCATGCATTTTACCAGCAACAATTAGCAAAGCCATAAAAGCTTTTATTTCCATATGGTCTGTGTCTTTCCATTGTTTCTGGTTATCGGGATGATTTTCATTGTATCTGTTATAAGTTTCACGTGCTTTGGCATTAGTATAGTCGCATATGATGTCTAGAATTTCAGTCAAAACAAACATAAGAAACGATTGCATAAGTGAGTTAACATTTTCGCTGCTCTTTGTAAGGCCCGGCTTTTCCTTTACTATATTATGCGCCGGTCGTTTGCTGTGACGACGAGGTTTTGTATACCATGTCATTCCACTTTTCGCTTCCATAACACCTGCACTGTTTTCGTCTTCTGAACTGTCGTCATTTGATGTGTCAGAAGGAATGCCTACTTCGTCGGAAAACTCTTCCTCTACTTCTATTATATCTTCTTCATCGCTTTCGTAATAAGCGTTGTATAATGCTCTTTCCTCGTTAGTGAGAGCTGCTGGATCATCGATGTTAATTATTCTGTCGCACTCGTCACTTGCATATTTATTCGACATGATGCTGAAAAATTATATTAGTACAAATTGTAATATAACTTACGCTACGCTTACCTTTCCAATATAAACTACTTCAAGTAGAAAACTGAATAATAGTATCACCGTTGTTGTACAATTATTAATTCAAAACACTAAATAACAACAAGAAACAAAGTACATTATAACTGGAACGAATTTATCAAATAATCATAGCAATGACTACCGATGGGCACTTCAAAACACTAACAAAAAAACAAAAGTAAACTGCACCTGCAACGAATACCGAATGCGCACGGGCACAGTCTAGACTAAACAAACACAACTGGAGCGTAGGAATACAAGAATGCATAAAAAAATAAGCATAGCATCCACTACCGAGGGGGGTAACAACCTTACCCCATTATATTTTCCATTGTAAAATTAATAAGAATGAAAATTTTATGAAAATGTTAATTTGTACTTCTCCCAGAAAGGTTAAGAAACAAATACACCAGGTTAAAAAAATATATATGAAAAATTGAGGAAAATGATAAGAAAAATAGATGATGGGGTAAAGCAATTACCCCCCATGGCAGTAGAAGAGTTAAGAACACTATTTTTAAACAGTTTATATAATAATTACGAAAAATTATTACTTTTCCATAACCGAAAGCGGAAGCACGACAGACACACACAGACATATTAGGTACATTGTTTTTTTTACGAAAACGCAGAATAACTTACTCCTAGAACAACATATAAACAGTTTTTTGATTTTTTTGTATTTGTGTGTCTAGGAAGTCACCCTAGTATCCAAATTAAAATTTTAATGAAAACGTTTTGAAACTTCTTCATCGGATGAAAACAGATTAGAGCACGTTGCCACTGAGTCAGAAATTTTACCATATTATTGTCCACAGTCAAAATTAGAGTTTGTCAAATCTTGGGTGGAGACTGTAAATAATAGAGATAAAGATGTTACCAACACAGAGGTAATTACACTAGCAATAATTAGGTCACCAATTATCTCAGTAGGTGAATCTTTAGTGTGTTTGAAACACATTTTAATTGTTTTAAGAAAATAATTATCACGTCAAACTTCAAAACGCTATTTTTTTTAATGAAGCAGAAGATACAGGAACCAACGACTATCCAACAGCGAATTTTACAGAAAATTTTGGTACTGAACAGGGAAAGAGTGTCCATTATGCCGAAAATGACGACGATTCTATAAATGATGTAGATTAGCTTCCATATGAATCATGTGACGAAACTGAAAGTGAAGGTTTGGGCGAAGATGAAGAAATAAATACAAATTATGAAAAAGGGAGCATTATTGAAACACAAGACACCGAAAACGATCATTTTAAAGCAAATAAACAAGAGAATGAGGAATTTAAAAATAGAGCAAGCAAGCAAGATACTGAAGAAGAGAAAAATGAAGCAAACATGGAAAATAAAAATGAAGTTGAAAAATAAAATTCGCGCAAAAGAATAAGAAGACCACAAACTTGGAAACAAAATGTTAAGAAGAGAAAGGTAAATTCTGAATAAAGTTACATTTCTGAAGGTAACAGACACATTTCTGCAAAACAAATTAAACCTGCGTGTAAAGGTCAATGCAAATTAAAATGTTACACTATTGAGGAACCTATCAGAAATACAATTTTGTAAAGTTTTGGGCACTTGCTGATAAGGCACTGCAGAACAATATTGCATATGGAATCTTTAGCCTAATATAGACGAACTATGTATATATAATATTTACTTTTACAATAGAAGGAGAGCGCAGAAAAGTCTGCAAAACATTCTTTATGAATACCCTTAATATTGGCGACAGGTTTATAAGAACATCTTGGACCAAAGCCAAAATTGTAATATCGTTGAAAAAGACAAAGAGGAAACCTTAAAAGCACGAAAGCATTGAAAATTCGATAAAAGAGTCAATAAGAAGTTTTCAAAATAGAATCACATTATTTAAGAGCTCAAACAACAAGACAATACCTCGATGGATCTCTTACTATTGCGCAAATGTATAGATATTATAAAGAATATCAAGAGGAAAAAAATTGCCTATTGCCAAACAATGTACATATGAGAAATCTTTAATTCAGAATTCAACCTTTCATTTTTCAAGCGAAAAAGGTCAGTCGGCATCAGCGAGGCCTATAAAAACAGTACTCAAAATGAAAAGAGGAAAAACAAGCAGAGTACCAACGTCATCAGGATAATAAAATTCGAAACAGGAAAGAAAAAGAAAACGATGTTGCTAAAAGTAAAGAAGACCCGAATATTGCAGTAGCCTGCTTTGATCTTCAAGCAGTTCTACCAACACCTTGTGGGGTATTTCGACCTTTTTATAAGTGCCGACTGAACTGCCTGAATTTTACGATCTTTGAAATACAAGCAAAATGGATTTTGCTATTTTTAGCACGAAGGAATTGCTTTAAGGGAGCAGTGAAATTGCCCATGCCTTCTTGACTATTTGACTAATCTTCCACCTGACGTAATTTTCTTTGACTGCGTGGGTCAAAACAAAAACAAAATAATTGTGTCAATGTATTTGTTTGCATTAGCTCATACTGAGATAAATAGCATAACACACAAATTTTTGACAGTTGGACATACGCAAAACGAAGGCGACACCATGCATTCAGTCATAGAAAAAGCCAAAAAACGGGCATTAAGAAGCGGTCCTATCTATGTTCCTACTCAGTGGCCACCTTTGATTCAAACTGCAAAAAAAGATGGAAAACCCTATAAAGTATACGAGTTAGCCACAGAAGAATTTAAGAATATTAAACAATTGTCACAATTATTCGGAATAAAATTCACCAAAAACTCAAAAAACGAAAAAGTTGTTTGGAATGATATTCAAGTATTTAAATTGGACAAAAAATGTCCTAATATAATATTTTATAAAACTAATTTTAATGAAACTGAATATAGTCAAATAGACTTAACCATACGTCGTCCATTTGACGTTAAAAATTATACCTTGGAAAAAGCGTACACTATACCTCCAGTTTTGGGAGAGAAAACAAGAGAACATCTTCTTGAACTCTGCAATAAAAATTTAATCACAAAATTACACTAACCTTTTTATTTTATTTTGATTAATAACTCTTAGTTTTAGTACCTATTAATATTGTTCGTATAAGTTTCCTTTCAATTCCGTTTAAGATCGTTTTGTAATAAATTTTATAAAAATATTTTTTACTTTTATTCTTAAACCATTTTCTACAAATATGGCATTATTGCTTTGAAAACTTACTTCGCTATAGCCACATTTACAAATATGGCACTTAGCTTCAATTCTAAGTTAGTGCAATACTGCCGTATCTCACATAACTTGATTTGTCGACAATTAAATAAAATTTATCATTTATCATCATTTGGCATATTCCATCAGAAAAACTGTTGTAATTTTTTTTTTATATATCTCTAAAGGCGGCTAAGATATTAACAAAAACGTTTTGTTTGTAAACTTTTGTTGCGTCTCTTGAACATTTTAACAATTTTCAGTTGTGGCGGTATTGAATTGAGGGTACTATATATTCAGTTAATAAAACATTGTGGTCCGCTATAGGTAAAATAACAACACTATACCGTATGTAAGCGATCTACGCCACTTTTATAAACTTTAAAAAAATATTTGTCTTTTTTTTTGGGATTTTTTAATGGTGTACTTTAAATTATACAATCTAAACGTTTCGATAACACTTACAGTTATATTAATCGCAGGCTTATGTTTATGTTTGAATTTTTCAAATTTGACAAAATTGTTTACTACATCTTTAACAATTTTTAACAGACATTACTACTGACGAAGATAACTGTAAGTGTTATCGAAACGTTTAGATTGTATAATTTAAAGTACACCATTAAAAAATCCCAAAAAAGATAAGTATTTTATTATGAGTGTTAATGGTGAAAGTTTACATTTTCATATTTAACAAAATATGTATTCTTCGTTATTAGAATAAATTTTGTATAATAGGTGCTTGTTCCTATTTTAGCGGTTTCGCGGAAAATCGTAGGAAATACTGTATATTTTTACATATTTAAGCTCTGCGTGTCTATCTACGTACGTCCGTAACATTTAATTACTTTTGGTGGCTTACAACTCAAATAATAAAAGTCACCTTGGAAGGCGGAGATTGTCTTACTTAGTGCTCAGTTGAAGTTGCAACCGGAAACAATTGCTGTTTGATTGTTTATCCCTCACATCCAGAGTCTCGTGAAAAGGCTTCCTTAAAAATTGCTATTTACAAGTAAAAAACTAAGCAAATTTAAATGAACTGAACCTATTGTTTATTACATTGCCAAAAACGGCATTACTTGCTATAGTCTGTAAAAATAAAGATTTTCTATTTAGGCTTAGCGCTTTATTACTCTGAGACATTGGGAATATACAGCCGTTTCTTTCTAACGTTTGGGTTTCAATAGAAACGTACGCGTAAATTACCTGCTCAATGACTCAAGACCGCTCGCGAGAGGTAAACACAATGGAATTTTAATTCTATTCCAGAACTTATAAAACGTTTTGAACGATTTTTAATTTTAACTACGTTGGAAAGTTTTTTTTGTGTCTCGATGCAGAGGTTTATTACTTAATATAATTCATTTATTTTGAAATGTGCAACAACGAAATCATTAATTGGTAATTAAAAAGGAATTGATATGCATAAACCAGTTTTTATTGTTTACTAATAGTGACATTAATTGTACATGCAGAACATAACGTACATTCTTGTAAACAAAACAAAACAAAATTAGAACTAAGAAGCACACATTACATTAATATCTGGAAAACTATTTGAGATACCCGAATATTGAATTCAGTACCGAACTGAGTTCGTTGAAAACGTTTGGTAACTTCTGGAATAGGATTACATTTCCAATGTCCCAGTGTAATAAAGCGCTAAGCCGAAATAGAAAATCGTTATTTTTACAGACTATACGTAAAATAAATTGTAGTTTCGTCTAATGTGCTCCTAATACATCTGAAGTTTGGTAATAACATTCAGAAACATCTCTGATGTGAACTGAAATAAACATTTGTAAGGTATGGCCACACGAAGTAATAGAATACGAACACTTCACGCATACGAATTGGTTATGACGCCCGTGCCGTCATGGGTCACTCCTCTCTCCCACTTGGCTCCATCCCTCTCCTACCAATTCTTTGTTAGCTTGTTTTCCGCCGCGATTTTCAATCCCTTTATGGCGTATTTATAGCTCTCTTGTCATTTTTCACCCCAATTAGAGCCTTTTTGGGTAGCCCATTTTCTTTTCTGGTGCCATTTTCAACCCCTAAATAATGCATTTCTGGTCCTTTTGTTACCCTCAACCCTTAAATAGGGTCCTGTATGGCACTAGTTAAATTATTTTTGTCAGTTTGGTCCCGAGAGTTAGGCAACCAGCTTCTTTCACAACGTTATTAGGCTGTGATCGGTGAATGGATAATTAAGGACAGGCCATGACTCCTTCCCACACACGGTCCTGCCACTTTTCTACTCATCTTTGCAGGATATTTGTCGCTATTTTCAGCTCTTTGACTGTGTAGTTATAGTACAGTTGTCAACGTTTGCTTCTAATTATTGCGCTTTAGGCGCTATTTAGAGACCTTTTGCGCTGTCTGGCTTTTTTCGGGGGCCATTTTCAACCCCTTGATTATGAATTTATGGTCCTTTTGTTACCCTCAACCCTTAAATAAGGTACTGTATGGCACTAGTTAAAAATTATTTTTGTCAGTTTGGTCCCTAGAGGTAGGCAACTAGCTTCTTTCCCAACGTTATTAGTCTGTGATCTGTGAATGAATACTTAAGGGTAGGCCATGACCCCGCCCCACACACGGTCCTGGCGGTTTGAATTTGCATTCTTCAATTCTGTACAGTTAAAATAAAACTAACACTGGCATAATACTTATATAAATAGTAACACCTTTGAAATAAACTGAAAATAATTAATTTTAGTCTTAATTAGTTATACAAAAATTGTATATAAAAGTACACAAAAGAATTTGTTTATAGGTATTGTTTAAGAAAACGCAAAAGAATCACTTATTAGTTACGTAGATTAAACAATTTAAATTAGACATGTTTGAGGTTCGAAAGTGAAATTTGCGAAATGGCTAATAAAGCAATTTGCATATTTTATCGTAGCCAACTTTAATAGTTGCGAATGCATTCTAAATGTAAAAAAAATCATTGATAATCTGCTTTAAATTACACATAGATGTGAATAAACATCATGCATGTACTCGTAATACATTCGATTTAAAAAAAACTGGTCAAATCACTTCAATCAAAGCCTATTGATTTCCTTCAAAGTATTTCAAATATATATCGTAACTAAATTATTTGAGGTATTACAAAAAGTCATTACTAAAATACTCCGTTTTCCTCCATACAGTAATAAAGATTCTGTTCAAACCTATTGCTAACATTTACAAGCATTTCTGGAGTTTATTCTTCTACATTCATCTGTAATTCGGTGTTGAATATCTTCAATTGACCCTGGTTTTGTTTCGTAAATTTCCTTTTTAAATGTCCCCAAGGAAAAAAATTTAAGTCCGGGAACCGCGGCGGCCACTCGATCGGACCTCCGCTGACCAGCAAAGTGAGTGTTCAAGAACTGCCTTACAGGAACTAAGTAGTGGGGTGGTGCTCCATTATGTTAGAAGTGGACAATGTTCTCTTATGGTGATTGTCGTTTCCTATTTTTTCCGTAATTAACGGGTCTATTGTATTTTCCAAAACGTCCAAGTACAACTCACCAGACTGGTTACCAAGGATAAAAAGAGGTCCTACAATATTCTTCCTTAATATGCCTGCCCAAACATTTAACTTTTGAGGATGTTGCAAGTGAATCTCTCTAATTAAACTGGGATTGGAGTCATTCCAATAACAAGAATGATGTCTATTTATAGCACCGTGTAAATAGAACGTGCATTCGCCTGAAAAACAAATGTTGAACAGCTAATTTTGATTGTTGATTAACCACTAGCTCATTTCTTTGTCAAATTACAACCTTCTATCATAGTCGTCTCATATTAAGTTTTTGTACACGTCTTATCTTGTAAGAATGAAATTTAGGAGATTTCAATATCATTTGTATTGATGTGAACTCCTGAGTTTTGTTATTTCTACCCTTTCTCAAATTAAAAATTTCATAATAATGACTATAGTTCGATTTGAATTCAAAAAAAATTTTTTTTGAATCACCCTGTATAATGGAGCTTTAGTGGGCTAGATGACCCCTTAGAAATCAAAGTGGACATGTTCGTGCGTTTTTTCTAATCTAACAAGAGGATCAGATAGTGGGTGTTACCTTCTCGTTGGGCCACACACCGCATTATGTGTATAGCTTGTATTTAATCACTATAAATGATTGTTTACTTGTTTTATTTTAACTGTTAGTTAACATTGACAAAATATAGCTCTAGCTCTGATACCGTTTAATTTATGGTGTTACTGGTGACTCAACTTCAGTCATGGTATTTAGGTGTTGGTAAACAGAATTTGAATCTAAATTTAAATTTATTTCTGTATAGGGATTTAACTATTATTAGGTATTAAGAATTTGTACGGCGAGCATTTATTTTTCTTTACTATTAACTTGAAGTGCAAGCGGTTCACAAAGGTTTACAGTTAACGAATGACGTTGACTTGTTAGTGCTTTCGGTAGAATGGAACGTTTCTGTAACTTGACTACTTTTAATATTTTCTTCTCGAAATTAATATTCGTGGTAGCAATGGTAGGTGAGATATAAAATCTACAGTTTATAATAATGTGCTTCTTATTGAATTATCAGTAACGTAAAATATTATTTTATGTTTATTAGATAAACGAATTATTATTTACTGGATACATAATTTCTTGTTTTAGTTTATGTGTGTCTTTGTATACGTGCTAATTGTAGTTTTCTATTTCAGTTCCCTTCTGTCTTGGTTTCTATTTCGAATCTTTCGGGATGTCTTTTAGAAGGTTCATAGGGCCTACTATTACTATTAGATCACGTACTCTTGTTGTTAATAATAATTCCCCTAATAGTACTTATACTCCTAATAATAAATAGAAGATTTTGTGCCTTCAGCTCAGCCAGTGATTAACGGGCCCATGTTCTTTAAATTTGATTGGCTTTAATTAGAAAATGTGCGTGTGGTTAGATATATTCGCTTTACAAAAAAATGTAACTTCAACCTGTAAATAAATGTTAAATGCCTCGGGCGGCAACTTATTTTGTGGAAAACAAGTAAACCGTAAACGTAATAAATGTAAAATTGGAAACAATAACAAGGTTTATTATAAAATCTTTAAGACAAGTTATAAATTAGAAAATCTTAATCCTAATGTTAATACCTTAAAAATATCTTATATTAATAATTAGAAATTAAATACCTGTTTGACATTAAAATTTTGGATCTCACTGGTATACTGTAACTGATAGATGTGCTGACGAAGCCACGCTTAAAATTGTGGTTGTGCAATCAATCTTGAAATGGAAATATAATAGAGTTTTGATATTCGTTGATCCCAAATGAATATTCTTTTACAAAAAGCCAAACTTGGTTGATTTGAATGGGTTAATGTACCATTTATTTATAATTTTCTTCATAGCAACAAACATCTATTGCGTCATCCTCGTTAATTTGAAACGTAATAATACAAAGAAATTACGAAATAGGAAAATGTAACGTAATAAAAGTAAAAACTAAAGTGTAATAAAAGTGTCTAAAAAGGATAAATATAATAGACAAAGAAATGTAGGTGTAATTACTCTTACCGTTAATTAAACGACACTTTTTTAATAAAAATACTCAAGAACAAAATGGACGCTTCTTGCTTTCATGTCGTAACAACGACTCCCCAAAAATAGATGTCTGCGCATGAACTCAATGTGCAAGACGAAATGCGCATACTACCCCACCTTAAATTTTTTAACGTCTTCTTTTTCAGCCACTGAGGTAAGCAATTTACTCAAAAGGTTTGATACACGCTTACCAACGTTTATACCAGTCTAGCGCAAATAATAAATCTTCCAACCACGCATCCAAATCGCTGGCTACTTTGTTACATTTGCTAGATCTTGCTGGGTTACAGCCTCCGGGCACAGCTTGCCTACGATATTGTACAGGGATGGACAAAAATTTACAAGGTGTAATCGTAAACTTTGGGTTATAAATGTTGATTTCAACACGTGCATCATCATCAATTCCATTGTAAAAAATTTTAATTATATCGTAATCATGCCCAAAATGTCAGATGAAATGTTACTTTCTTCGTTGTTAGATTAATGTTTGCGTAATGAGACATGCATAAATAATAATAACATGATTGTGCTATATTTTTTGAAAATTGAATAAAAGGAACTTGTATGGGGATTTTGTCGCTTATGGAAAATTTATGTAAGAGCTTTAATTTTTGTAACTTTTTTGTTGTTTTTTAAATTGATGAAAGAACAAATTTGCAATTTTAAGTCTACATAATCACCTATAGTAAACAATATATACTTCGAATACCAAGCGATATCCGAACTCACGGAAAAACCAAGGATGTGACTTAGATACGTGGACGATACCTTCGAAGTCTGGCAACACGGCACGCATAAGTTGGATGCATTTATGGATTATGTAGATAGTAATACATCCTCCATAAGGTTCACAATAGAATTGTAGCCAGGACAAAAACTGCCCTTCCTGCATGTTCATACCAAGGAATGGCAACATTTTCACAAGTGTACACAAGAAACCCATCCACACGGGCAGGTACCTGCCCTACAACTCCAATCACTACGAAAGTGTGAAGTTAGGCGTGGCAAGGTGCGGGTACGATACAGATGAAACAATATGCAACTAACAAGCCGGCTTAAAAAAAAAAGGAAATATCGCTGAAACACTTAATACCAATGGCCGCTCCGATCTAACACCTAACCTAAATAGTAAAAGGGTAACCGAAAAAGAAGAACACAGCGACAACACTATATATACCAGATATTTGGGACAAAATGCGAAGGCAGCAAATACGAGGTAAACAGTGCCGCCAAATCCACAATATCATGCGAATGCCTCAGAGCGTACATTACTTGAGAGCGCTAGACAACTCAAAGTGAAAATTTAGGATCAGAAAAATAACATCCGCAAAGGTGAAACAGAGAGGTCCAAAATCGGTTGGCAAATTTTAAGCTGAGTGAACAATTTTCATTCCTGTTTATGTATTCGTTACAGATGTGAAATGGATGACGCCAGATTAACGTATGGTGTTTGATAGATGGTATCTAAATAAGAGTACTTTAGCCATTGGTGTAATTTGAAAAACTTGCATTTAAAGTGTGTTGTATCCAACCAGGCCGAAAATATCTGTCAATATAATTTAAGGGTGATAAATTGGAACAGACGAATACTAGAAGCGATGTTAGAACTATATATTTTCTAGTACTAGTGTGCAAATTTAGTGGTTATTTTAACATAGGCGTTCAAAAGTCCGTAATACAATGGCAGCTTCATTACTATTTCAGGGCACTAAACCGTTTTTTATATAACTGAACACGTGTAGGCTTTTGTTGGAGACACCTTTTGGTTTGATAACATCACACGTATTCAAATTGATTTTGTATAGTTATTTAATTCAGTTAATTACAACCTCTTACCTTTTTTTCCCTTCCTTTCGGGGCTTATCTACTCTAGTTGTTCCGAGAACACTGCAGCCATTCAGGCTCATTGTGTGCTCCCTGGTTATTCCCACACCCAGTCTGTAATGCTTCTGGTTCCATTAGAGAAAATGTGCTGTCTTTTCGTAGACAGCGAGTCACAGTTGCACAGAATGTGCATAACGGTTTTAGGTTCTTCACTGCAGAATCTGCAGGTGTATTTTTTTGAACCCTGAGAAGCCCTATCCTTGTCTCTCTCTCAATAATAAATTGGGAAGGACGCTCAACAGATATTCCATTGTTGCGGTAGGCGTTGATTTCATTCTCGCCGTAATTCTTAACCATGCAAGTCTCTGTACCTCGCATAATTTTAGTTTTGTTGTTTCCTCGCTTGCTTTATGTCACGCATGTTATTGCTGGTCTGACTACTCTGGTGTATAGCTAGTGTACCATACCTGGTTTCCGCTTTTATGGCTATCAATGTGTTGGTTTTAGGTAAGTTTGTAGGCGATAATGACATCCAAGTATTTTACTTTCACTGACCAGTTGATAACTTTCTCCACAAGAAAAAGAGGATCGATATTATTTATTTTCCGTTTGCGCGCGAATACCATTATTATGGTTTTGGAAGGACTGACTTTTAAGTCTGCCTTTTGAGACCACTTAAATGTTACATTCAGGGCGGTTTGCATAAGCTCCTTTACTGAATTTACAAAATTTTCTTCAGGTAAGATTTGTTGCTGAGTTATGTCAGTAGCGCGTCCATGATAATGCTGCATAACAAGGGCGATAAGACACTCTTGCGGACATACTGCTGCCGATCTGGCCGCCAAGATCTCCCTTAGCTTTGTCCTAGTACGCAATCTACCTACCTGCACCAGGTCTCCTCTGGACCCCAACTTTTAGGCGCGAGGTAATGGAGTTAAGTGACGTATTATTAAAGGCTTTCCTATGTCCAATAATGCCACTACATGGATCTTTTTGTGCTGTAAAATATTTCCAACACTTCTTGTGAGGTAATGAAGTGCTGTATTTGCTGAAATCCTGCTCTATAGGTGAATTGGTGCTGGTGCAGCAGATAAGTTACCAATATTCCCCCCTAATGTGTATCGAGCAGTTTTTCCATTACCTTAAGTACCAATGAAGTAAGGCGAATCGGGCGATGTGCTCTTGCCTGCGAGTAGTCTGTTTGGCCAGTCTCTAGAATGAAGACTACTCTAGCAACTCCACATTTCCGAGAAATGTACCTCATCTCTGGACTAGTTCTTGAAATAGAGCAGAGTGTAGTAAGTAGGTGTTCTGGTCCCGGTGATTTGTATTGCTTGAACGAGTTTATTGGCCATTTAATTCTATCACAGGTGATAAAATTTCTAGCTGTAAGCCAGTCCGCCTTTGATGCTCTGTGTTGCGTGTAGAAACGAGTAGCGGAGGAAAAACAAAGAGAAAAAGTAGATGGGTAACTACTCACGTGCTGATGTAGGGAATCGCCGGTGTCAGACGGTTGTGGCGGGGTCGAGAAAGTTCCGGTAGATAAAGAGGGCGCCAGGAGCCGCTCCCCAAAAGGTACACTCACCGTTATCCCAGCTCTTGGATAACGATGTCAGAAAGAGGCGAGTAGGTAACCGTAGGAAAAGAGACAGGAAAAACTAATAGGGAAAAGAAAAGAGTAATTATTAAAGCACAGAAAAGGAATACATACAAAAATAAAACGTGTTTCAAAATAAATAAATTCTAACAAAAGACAGATAAATTGGCAATTAACGTCCAACATGAGGTAAGTGCGCAAATAAACAAAAAGTTAATTTATAAAGGTATAACGTAAATACGTTGGTTAAATTAAAAATAAAATTTAAATAAAGTAAAATAAAACGAAAATATCAACAACACATGTTTAAACAAAATTATTTCGTAAAATATAAAAAGTACGAAATAAACAATTTTACAGTATATTATAATTATAGCTAAATATGAACCTGTTTAATTTCAAAAGGCCTCCCTAAGGTAAAGCAGGGTTTTTTATATTTTAATCAGGAAAAGTAAATATATTAAATGATAATTCAAATTTAGAATACTTGTTATGCCCTAACATTTAATTAAGAGAATTTAAAGAGAACGTTAAGAAAATAAATTTAATCAATTACGAGTATCAAACTAAAATTTAAAACGTGGAAAATATGTAAAGCTAAATTAATGTGCGCAGGTTGGTTAATACGTCACAAACATTAAAAAGACAAAATATGGTCGACAGTTGTTTACAAAACGGTCGTCGTTAAAAACGATATGTACACAATAATTTAATTAAAAATCATGAAAAAGGAAGTAATTTAGTGAAAAAGTAATATACTATTTTTAACAATTGAAATTATACAAGGTTCGGCAGGGAGGTGTGGTGTTTTTGAAATGACACATTTGTTTTCAAACCAATTTTAAAATTTATTTTTTTCATAAATTACCGAAGCATTGTCGTTTGCAAAAAATAAAAAAAAATAATAAACTGCGAAAAATTACATCAAAGTGAAGAGAAATAATCAAAAAATAGTCAACTTCGAAAAATTACATCAAAATAAAAAAAAATTACATCAGCTAGATGGCGTCCATTTTTATCGACGTATTCTTTCTTGTAGACGAGTGGCGAAATTTTCCATACATCTTCCAGACATGGCACATGAAATCCCTTGTATTTCCTACGTTACGTTTTCAGAAAGCGCTTCTAGAGTACATGGTTTACTTATGTAAACCTGAAGTTTTAGGTAGCCCATAAAAAGTAGTCACAAGGAGATAGGTCCGGTGACCGAGGAGGCCACTCTATATTCCCACGCAATAAAATCAGGCGTCCTGGGAAATGTTGTCTTAAAAAAGCCATGGTCGCTTTTGATGTATGGCAAGTCGTTCCATCTTGTTGAAACCAAACTATATTGAGATCGATGTTTCGTCTTCTGACTTCTGGCGAAAAATAATCACGCAACATAGTAATGTAGCGATCTGAGTTAACGGTCACTGTACGTTCGTTTTTACGAAAAAAGTAAGGCCCAATTGTGCAGGTTCGAGGTACACCACACCAAACAGTAATTTTCTCGCTATGCAGAGGTTTATGGTGCAGTTATTGCGGGTTTGCAATGCATCACCGATAAATGAAAATGGGCCTCGTCACATTATTACAATGATATCGTCTGTCAGCATTTCGGACATCGCTTCTGCGAACCTCTGCCGTCTCATGAAGTTGTTTTGCAGCAGGTTTTGAACAATTATGATCTTATATGGATGAAAATGAAGGTCCAAGTGTAAGATTCTGCGACCTGACCTGTATAACATCTGATGAGCGCGTGTATGACGTATCGCCGAACGACGAGGGCTGACTGCCATCGCTTGTCGCACTCTTTCAATGTTTTACTGAGTCCGTACAGTTCAAGCACCTCCCCGTGCATTCCCCGGTCTCAAAGACCATGTTGTTTGAACAAACAAAAACAGAAGCAAGGAGTTATTCTAGTACTTTTTCTTATTTTAGTATTAAGGGAAGCAGGAGAAAGGAACGTAGGCTTTAGGTGTGACAGTTGTGATTAGAAACGTCCCACCTTTTTGTTAATTTCTACGATGATGATATTCTACTTATGTTATTTTTCTCCGGGATGAACTAAGGATGCATGAAGACGAAATTTCCAGGTAAGTTACAACATATACAAGTAACTGCTAGTGCAACTACGAGGGCAACGGAAAGTTCAAGCTGAAGTATAAGTGAAGGTTTAAAGCTCTAATATGGAAAGCGAGCTGTTCGTGATAACCCTGAATGAATGGTATACTTTTAAAACCACAATAAGCAAAGAAAACAAGGAATACTCAGCGCTCTCAAGTAGAAACTTTATTTTCTTTGTGAAACAATTCTTCTTAGAGATCCTTCTAGCGAAGATTGAAGACATATTTAGGACTGATTCAGCAAATAGACACAAAAGTGAACTATATCAAAAAAATATTTTGTAAAAAGAGTGTTATCTATAAACTATCCAAATGTGTATTAAAATGCAGGAGACAATAAATTGTTGAAAAAATCATTGTATTAACAAAAGGTGTTTTGTATAAAAGTATAGGCAACTAAAAGTACTTCAAGATATATTTAATTGTATAGCATTTAAGGTTAATAAAAATGAAACATTCGAAACAAATTAAATGAAAAATTAAAAACCTGTGAAGTTTTTGTTACACGTTTAACTCATGGCACCCAAGCCCCCGGTTTGTAACTCGTCAGGCGATTGATTTAATAGTAGTTCCCAACTAGGAAGGTGTATCCGAAGAAATGCAGTCATATTGTCCTGTTTTCGTGTATAAACTGTAGCTAGATATTACTTAGCGAGCGCTAGGCTCCTTTGGACAGTAACTATTACAGCCTGTCACCCTCTAGAGTTTCGGTCTGTACCCTGTGTCCCCTCCAGGACACCGTTTTACCCGTCTCAGTCCTTTGTTGTATTCAGTGAGATATGCTATGTAGGTTTTCCAGTCGAATGTACTTTTCGCTCTGTAAAATAGTCTTCTTGTGTATTTTGTCGGTTCCGTGAGTTCTTGAGTCCACAGTGAGACTTGTTTGATTGATACCTTAACGGCTGAAGGACAGTTCTTTTTAAAGGTAGAGACAGCCGTGGCTATCTGTTATTCCACGGCTGTGCACAAATCTGAGTTGTTATGAATCGATATGTTTATTACAGTCAAGTGCACCACAGTGAACTGTAAAATTGACTAACCTCTGTAATTATATATACTATACAGAAATGTTCCCCCGAACTAGTACCAGTCCTGTTTAAGCTCTATACGATCTCTATGTCTTCTGGGGAATTTTCTTCATCATGGAAGTTAGCAAATGTTCAACCTATTCCCAAAAAAGGTGACCGATCCCTCAAATTACCGATCAATTGCCATCACTTCCATTTTGTCTAAAATCATGGAAAAAGCCATCAATCAGCAACTGCTCACGTTCCTTGAAACTAACAAACTCCTTAGTGACCACCAATATGGGTTTAGGCAAAGTCGTTCAACAGGCGATCTTCTTTCATATGTGATCCAAGTTTGGAACAATACAGTAGAGCAGTCCGGCTTTAGATATCTCAAAGGCATTTGACCAAGTTTGGCATAAGTGTTTACTTGCCAAACTCACATCGTTTGGGTTAAATGATACGCTCATCAACTGGGTTTCTAGTTTCCTTGATAAAAGACGCATACGTGTCGTAGTTGATGGATTTTTGTCAAAAGAAGTTAGCATTAACGCGGGCGTACCACAGGGATCCGTTATAGCGCCTACACTTTTTCTACTGTACATAAATGACCTTATTTCTTCAACAACTAACCCATCCATTGCTTTGCTGACGATAGCACTCTTCACTGTAGTTCATCTTAGTCTACTCATAGTGATAATCCACCTTCTATGTCAAATCAAGAAATTAAAGCTGAAATGGCAAATTCAATCAACAAAGACATTCAACGTATTCTCGAATGGGGAAGCAATAATCTAGTTAAATTTAATGCTAACAAAACTCAGTGTTGCCTTATGTACGCCAAAAAAATCGATCATTTCCTGTTGTAAGTATGAATGGCTCAGTTCTTAAGTTTTCAGACTCTATTACTCTGTTGGGTATGACTGCATCTTCAAATCTCTCATGGATTGATCATCTTCTGCTAGCTACCAAAACAGCTGCTCGTAAAATAGGCTTTTTGTACAGATCTAAGCAGTACTTTACCTCTCGACAACTCCTTCCGCTGTATAAGGCCCAAATTCGACCTCATCTGGAGTATAGTTCTCACCTTTGGGTTAGTGCTCCCCAATACGCTCTCGATATCGTTGATCGTATTCAAAAGAGAGCAGTTAGGCTTATAAATGACCCGTCCTTAACTTCTCACATACAGTCCCTTGAGCGTAGAAGGATGGCTTCAGTTCTTTCTTTGTATTATCGTTATTACAACGGATATTGTGCTGCTGAATTATATTCTTTGATACCATCTCGGACTATCTTTGCGAGAAACACTCGATTCGCTGATTCACATCATCAATATGCAGTACAAATCTTCACTTGTCGTACCAAACGGGCGCAATCCACATTTTTCTACACGGCTTCTAAACTCTGGAATGATCTACCTAGTTCCTGTTTTTTTCTCACTTATGATAATAATTTAAGGTAGCTGTTCATAGGCATCTATTGGCAATTCATTATCCCTCTATCCATCCTCCTAAGTGTTCCTGAGTGCTTAAGCACAATAAGTCTAATTTAGCCTGTTCAGGTCCACAATCATAAAAAAAAAATTGGTGTTGCTGCTACTTTATACGGCGTTATGTGCATTTGCGTCGCATCCTGTACGTAGGCGTGGTCTACTTCCTCTACAGTTACTAACTATATCCTCTACTGCTGTTGGTGGTGGTTCTAGGCCGCACGATGTAAATTATGCCGATATGAGTATACTCTCCCTGGGCTCTCCATTGGATATTACTCTTGTTATTAGTCCACTGAACAGAAATTTATTAGGGGTAATATTCCTTTTTTTTCTTTATTAGTACACAGGCCCTGGGTCTCATAGTGGCTCTGCTAAAGATTAGCTCGCCACCGACCGCTCCAAGACCTTTTATTATTACCTGTTCGGTTCACATATCACAGAAAATTTCTTGCGTAATTAGGGCGTTTCAATCCTCCATTATTTCTACATTCTAAGACTCCGATGATCCTTACCTGTTGTGGAGTTTATCTTCGCACTTACTTAATAATTTCAGGTAGACTGTTATAGTCATGGCCATTCATTATTATATCCTCCTAAGTTGTTCTGTAGTTGCTGCACGAATTCTATTTACCTGTAGGTCCAAATTCATGGCTGATTGCTGCCTTTATACGATTAGTGCCTGACTTCTCCTGTACGTAGCTGGCACTTCTACTAATTTCCCTACTTAATTGGTCGGTGGTTCTAGGACGTATGTAATTTGCGATATGATATACCTAAGAGTCTCTTTCGGTATACCCTGATAGTCCACTGACACAGAATTTTTAAATATTCTTTTTTCTTTATTCGTACACAGGCCCTGGATCTCTCAGTGGCTCTGCTAGAAATGAGCTCGCCACCGACCGCTCCAAGACCTTGTATTTTACATTGGTTTGTCCTAGACTTCTTGAATTAGGGCTGCTTCACAGCTCTCCACTATTTTACATAAAGCGGCCGAGGCTGCCTTACTGTTGTGTAAGTTTATCTGAATCGCCCTTACCTTTATTGTCGGTAGAGGTTTGTATGGGCCTCATAATAGCTCTAAGTTGTTTGTGTTCTGCAGAATTCTGTACGAGGTGCAATTCATGGCGAAGGCCAAGATAGTGCCTGACTTCTCCTGTTTCGTACATAGCACTCACTAATTTCCCGACTTAAGGCCAGGGTTCTGACGTTTAAGCGGATCCTAAGAGTTTCTTTCGGTGTACCCGGAAGTCGTACACTAGCTTTTCTGATATTCTATTTTTTTTCTTTATTAGTACACAGACCCTGGGTCTCACAGTGGATCTGCTAAAAATGAACTCGCCACCGACCACTCCAAGACCTTGTATTTGACCTTGGTTTACCCAGACTTCTTGAATTAGGGCTGCTTCACAGCCCTCTACTATTTTACATAAAGCGGCCGAGGCTGCCTTACTATTGCAAATGTTTATCTGAATCGTACTTATCTTCATTGTCGGTAGAGGTCTGTAGGGGCCTCAGAATAGCTCCTAAGCTGTTTGCTTTCTCCAGAATTCTGTACGAGATGCAATCCATGGCGAAGTCCAAGATAGTGTCTGCCTTCTCTTGTTTCGTACTTAGCACTCACTAGTTTCCCGACTTAAGGCCAGGGTTCTGACGTTTAAGCGGATCCTAAGAGTTTCCTTCGTAGTACCCGGAAGCCATACACTAGCTTTTTGACGTTTTTGGCTTAAACATCTACTTATTCCATGCCCTCTCATAGCGCTTCCAAGTTGCTTGCTGTCGTGTTCAGCCAGTTTTTGGTCAAGTCGTTTGCACGTGATCCGTACTGCACCTGCCGTATACTCACAACTTTCAGATTGGTTTGATAAAATTACGCTTATTCAGATTAGTTTTATGAAGTTATTTAATTGATTTAACTACAATCTCTTATCTTACACTTTGTGTTAAAGTTCAAGCTTTATTTTTTATGAACTTATTGGAATACTGAACTTTTATAAAGCTTCGCAGTTAATGTTCTATGTTTTGGAAGTTCCAGCTTGAACTTGCTTATCAAAGATTTTAAGCACTATAATTTTAATTTTGTGTTGCCTTAGGTGTAGTACTCTTTTCAATAAAACAGCTTCTATGGTGTACGAAATCGATCAGATCGTCAAAGAACGGTTTTTTGCTCAACCCTTGTAATGGAACTAATCTTGTCGTCCAATTGTTGAAAAGCGGTAAAAGACATTACACGACTATAAAACATTCTAATTGAGTTTAGTATCTAAAAACATGGTAGAATTTTCCTTTGAAATAACCTCAAACAAGGGGCACAATTTATTTCAAACCGTTACTTCTCGCATGTATCAAATGTTTTCTAATCAAACGAACCCGAGTCCTTTTTTACATTAATCGTAAAGAGCGTGCGGTTTAATTTCAGTTCGAAGCGTCCCGTTTCCTTTTATAAACATGCCCCAGTTACAATGAACATTCAATACTAATGCTCATCCGTTTGTAAAAAAAAGTGGCTATTTCGCATCATGTATGGCGATGGCAGGTACACACAAACTCTTATGCGAAGCAATTCTGAAAGGGAGAGAAAATGGCTTAAAGCGAGTGTTGGTGACGCACTCAGGAAATTACTGACGTTCGGCAGTTGTTTTATTCGTCATGCGATTGCTTGATTGCGGCATAACTGAGTTAGTTTGATTATTTCCAATTTTGCTTTAACGCCAACTGCTACCGGATTATTTTATTTTGGTTTAGCCTCATGTTGCCTTCTTGCATAAAGTAAAAAGTTTATTCCATATTGGCTTATGCAAATTGCTTGAATGTTCTAGTTAATCGATCAGTCTAGACGAGATATTGAATTACTCAACTCATAATTAATGTTACTAGATGATCAAGGAAAAAAAATTAATTAATATTTTAATAAGAACTTTCTCATATTGTATTCCCTGTTAGCGTTGCAATTTAAATTTTGGCACATAACGCTAATGTTATTTAAATTTCTTTGCTTTGATGAAAATTACCATTTTTATAATTAAAATATTTTTCAGTTCTAATTAGAATTCTATTTTTGTGTCTTTATTAAGAAGTACAACAAAAATGAACGGTATAATTAAGTTAAAAAATTTTGTATGATTTCTATGTGGTCCTAAGATCATTTTGTAGCTATAATGGTGTTTTCAGGAATTGGGTTTAAATTACAATTTTTTAAGCATTAATTTACGAATGGGATTTTTGATCGACATATGTACTGTAGACTGGGTTTAAACCGTTCAGTGCAAAACAAAACACGAGTTCTTTACATTATGGCTTTGCTTTTCAAGAGGCGAAGGCTACTGCTGGATTTCAAATAAAAGAAGTGAAGTATGTTGATAAACGTTTACTCATGTTGATAGTTGCTTAATTACTTTACTGCTGCTTCTACTTTAAAGTGGATTAACATCAAAACTGTGTCTAAACATTGTGCGTTTTTACTCTCAAACCTACATATACATACCCAGGTATAGAAAGTTATAAAATTGCCATTATCAAATCGACTATTTACCTCATTTTACGACGTTTGACGAAATTCGGTCAGAATGTGCGTGTGTGTGTATGTGTGTGCGGGCGCGTACGTGTGTGTGCACGTGTGCCTGTGCGTGTGTCTTCGTTTATGTATGTATCCGTGTGTTTTTTTTGTGCGTGTTTGTGAGTGCTTGTGTAGGTACTCGTGTATATTTCCAGTTTAGCACATAATCTACTTGTATCCCTTACAAAATACACATAAATAAACTCTAATAAAATGCTTAAATAATAATTAAAATTAAGATTCATATACTGACAGTTAATGTTCTTTTCTTGCACCTGGTTCAATTTCCAATTGTGATGTAATTCGAATTCCAATATCTTTAGTTCCTCGGTGGAAATTACATATTCAACACCTGTCGGAAAAAATGAAACCTAGCTGTCTATGCCTTTACTCAATGCTTAGATCGACTCTAAACATAAAACAACATAAATGTAGGTGCTATTTCAAAGTAATAGCGCTATTAAAGAAATCGGATGCTTCAGCAAAAGCCAAAATTTTAAAAAAAATATTCAAGATTTCTAAACGGTTGACAATCAGTACTTGTTTATGAAGTAAAATATATCCACTAATACTATTTTACACTTACAGTAATTTTCTTTTAGACTGTTCTTATAATTGGCGTAAGTGCATGTCAAAACAGGAACTAAGAGATATGAAAATTGAAAATGTTTAAGACGGAAAATTCATTATTAAATTCAAATACAAAACCAAAGTTCAACGTTCTTGTATGGTCTCTGACCATTTTTATTCTAGGATAAAAAATATTACATTATACAAGACAATACTAAATGAAAATTTCCTTTTGAAAATATGTAAATGGAAAATGACAAACAATCTTTGGGATAAACAAATTAGGCAGTATACCAATATATAATGCAAAATTTCTTAAACTAAGAAATCTAACCGCTACACAGGACACTGTTTTGCAGATCCTCGGCAACTATTTTAGTCGATGCTGGCAGATCTATTGGATTGAAGAAACATGGTGGCTGGCAGTCATCTTCCGCAGCAGAAGGTTATGTTGACAATTCCTTAAAAACAACCTACTTTACTCATCGAGAATATCCTCCACTATTTTATATAATAGTAATACAACCTCAACAAATGAAAATATTACAATGTCATATGATTCGACAAACCGAGATACTTCAATATATTTAATAATTGTACAGTAACCATCAGCAAGTTGTGGATATGCTACACCAATATTTACTGCATCAGTGGAAATTCTGTACATCACCAATATGCGTAGGTATAATGCACAAATATTTACTGCTTCGTCCTTTCCAAAAATCCAAGTTTATTATATTTATAAATATAATAATTTAGTTTTAGGTTTTTATCTTCAAAATTATTATAACTTGCAGTTTCAATTTTAATTGAATAATAATGCATGTTTAAAATAATTTTAATTTTAATGCAATAATTGAAATAATTTTATTTATATTCAAGTAAACGACACAAAAATATCACACGAAACTAGAATTGCGTTAACCTTAATTTTATTATAAAAGTGAATTTCACTTGTTTAATTACATAAAAATTTTTAAAAGTTAACCACCTGGATGATCAGAAAATTTTAATCATGGTCCATCAAGTTACATGTTCACACTTTAGAAAGATTATAAGATAAGATACAACAATTTCTACCACTTTCTTATATAGCTTCTAAACAAAACCTTATCACCTTAGCAAATTGCCAATAGAAGCATAAGATTGCTTAATTTCTATTGGTTGATCAGTTTTCACAAAATTTACAAATTATTATTTTTACTGATAACTTTCTTATAAGTATGCAGATCTTAAAACTATAACTATTTTTTCATTCTGTGCAAAATTCCCTATCCATATGTACCCCACATGATATATTACCTTTGAAATTTCTTATTCTATACAAATTATGACTATTATCCAAATTTTCATACACAAACGGAAATGGATTCCTTGTCCCAAAGTACGTAAGAATTCATTAGTCTCAAACACTTTTATGATTCATGTTAATAAGCTCTATCTCAAGTCCTGCGGCATGAATCATCACAATCTGGTTTATCAATTTTTAACCTTAAATCACATCTGTAATCTTAATTTAAAGTGTAACACTTCATAAACACTCTGTTAAGCAAGTTTATAACATAATCTTTGTTCAATTTCACTTTTAAAATTAATAATTTCTATGAATCTTGTAAACTTTGTTATGAGTCACCAACTTTAACATGTCCTTTACACTTTTTACATTGATTGATACAATTTAATCACATTTTGTTTTAGACTGGAAGCATATTATGATACTGAACTAACATATTGTCATGAAAATTGGAATACATATATTTTATAGATGAAATACATATATTTACTACTGCAAAGCTGCTCGGAAGCTATAAAATTAAAGAATGACACTGTTTAGCCATGATAACACTTTTATATTTATGTTAATGTGGTATAACTGGCTAACGTGTTCTATATTCACATCAGTACTTATTTGTATGTTAATTTGCACCTATACAGTTTGCGCTTTACGTATATGTTCTTCCAAATTCAACGTAACTAAATTATGTACAACATACACTACAACGCTGGTGATTTTAATTTTGACTCAAAAGGGTATTTATCAACCCTTTTAAGAATTTCAAAGTGCACTACTTAACTTCAATTAACTTCTAAATTAGGTATAATTTACTAAAAATGTAACTATTACGTTTGTATTACTAATAAATAGAATTATTGCTAACGTTACACTCCCGTGAAAATGAATTTTGAGAATAGTTGTCAAAAATCTGGCAACGGCATTATTAAGTAGCAATATAATTAAGTATATAATATCAATTTCAATGGTCACCGGTATCGCAAACGCGATAGGAACTCAAAATTTTGAATGAGCATTGCTACGCCAGCGCAGTAAGGAAGCCATTCTCCTCATAATGTAATTATATATATATATATATATATATATATATATATATATATATATATATATACAGTGGTGTGAAAAGTCATGCATCACCCACGTCTACAATGGTTTTGGGCTCTAACAGAAATTTTTCGAATTCTTTCGTTAACTACCTTGAATTATCTGATTGTACTTCATATATCATTAGTGTTATTGCTAATGATGTCATTATAATTAATCAAATCGGCTAGTTAAGCAGATTTTAAAGAATTCCAAAAATAGTATAATTATTAGGTCCTAAAGGGAAGTCGTTAAAATCTATTTAAAGTAAATTTGAAGAAAATAATTCCATTAAATTGTTAGTATATATGGGCTGAAAATACTTTAAGCCATTATTCACTTTTTGCATTTCGTATAGAAAGTTAAAATGTGTTCTAAACCGCAGCAAACGAAATTATCAGACCAAACGCGGTTTGAAATTATTTTTCATCATAACCAAGGTGCTTCTAGTCGCCAAATCGCATCATTAGTAAAATGTAACCAATCTACAGTAGTTCGGATCATTAAAAGGTATACTGAGTTTGGAAAAATTGACGACAAACCGCGTAGTGGGCGACCAAAGAAAACCTCCGTTCGAGATGATGCTGTCTTAAGACGAACAAGCCTTACAGATATACGTCTCAATTCCACCCAGTTAACAAAAATATGGAGTGAAGCTACAGGTATAAGTGTGTGCACTTCCACTGTGAGGAGAAAACTGACTAGTTTTGGATTGAGAGGGTGTAAAGCACGTTTGAAATGGGCAAATGAATATCTAAAGTGGACAACAGATCAGTGGCCAAGAGTATTATTTAGTGATGAATCAAGTTTTAACATCAATAATCATGCTGGAAATAAGTATGTCAGAAGGTTTCCAGGGGAAGAATTTTCGCCAAAATGTATCATTCTAACAATTAAGCATCCAATCTCAGTTATGGTGTGGGGTTGCATGTCCTTCCGAGGAGTTGGTCGGCTGCACATCATCTCTGGAATGATGAATGCCACAAAATACATCGAAGTGCTACAGAACCAAATATTACGAACTGGAAACGATTTGTTTGGCGAAGAAAGCTTTCAGTTTCAAGATGACAACGCACCTTGCCATAGAGCTAAGATTGTTCAATCATGGATGGAGATGAATGGAATTATCAGGTTGGACTGGCCAGCGCAATCTCCAGACCTGAATCCCATCGAAAACCTGTGGAACAGGATATCTCACATCCTATCGAGACAAAAACCAACGACAAAGGTCGCCCTCATCGAATCTCTAATTGACGCCTGGAATCACTGCATCACTAGGGAGGAACTGGAAAAACTGGTGAATTCCATGCCTAAAAGATATCAACTAGTCATCAAAAACAAGGGTTGGCCGATTAAATACTAAAATTAGTTTTAAATAAGATCATATTTGGCATAATGCAGTATACGTTTTTTTTTTGTAATTTTTTGATATTTTGAATAAAGCCTTTTTTTACTAAGTTACTTCAATGTTTTTTTATTTTATGTGTATGTGTGTGTGTGTGTGTGTCTGTGCATGTGCGTGTGCCTGTGCGTGTGCCTGTCCTTGTGTGTGCGCACCTGTGAGTATGAGTGCATGTACGTGTGAGTGTGTGTGGATGCGTATCTGTGTGCAACGGCGTGTGCGTGTTTGTGTCCTTGTGCGCGTGAGTGTGGCGACGGGGGGAAAGCAAAGTAATTTCCCCAAAAACGCAAAAAACTAACGCATAAGGAAAAACAAATAGAGCTGCGTCAGATATTCAGCAGAGTCGCTATTGTCAAGTAGAAGTATTCTTAATTTCTTCTTCCTACGCGTGCCTTGTCAATACATACATATATGGAAATAACAATATAAAAGTACTGTCTACTGCAAATGCTATATCCGATTTATTGCAAGTTAAATTAAATCCAACTAAGTTTATTACTACTGTAAGGACAAACAAAATCTATTTGAGTATCAAAACGTTAAAACCTCTACTACTTCGAAATTTCCACCGCAACATAGAATAATTAAGCTTTTAATTGCAACAAACGTTATTATAAAGTATGTAATTAGTATACAAAACAAGTCACGCCACAAAGAAAGCTACGTAATCAGCATCTTTTAGCACTTCCGCAGTTTCTATTGTTCTGGTCCAAATTCCATCACTCAGCTGAAAACCTTCCATTGTAAAGGTCGCACAACACAAATTTAACAAAATCCTCTTAAAGAATATTTTTTTAAATTATTAACACATAATTAACTGGATGTTTAAATTTCACAAAAGATTTCACTTCCTATTTTTCTGTTACGCTCAAAATTTATGGTAATACTGGCTATAATCTCAATAAATCCAGATCAATAAATTCGAGGAGGTTTATGAAAATGTAAACTTTCACCATTATCACACATAATCAAATACTTATCTTTCATGGGTTTTTTTATGGTGTATTTTAAATTATATAATCTAAACGTTTCTATAACACTTACATTTATAATAATAATAATAATAATAATAATAATAATAATAATAATAAAGATGTAAAAACCAATTAAAGCGCGTGTATCAATAGATTCTAAATAACATACAAATATAAAAAAGTAATTTAATATTCATTTAAATCACAGTTAAAAAACATTCGTACAATAAAAGGCTTAATTGATCAGTACTTGTTTTAGCCAATGCCTAAGTTTTGTTGTACAAAAAGATTTTGTCTTCTCCGGTAGCTCATTGTACAATTTTATGGCGAAATAATTCCACGGCTGTTGGAATAATGCAATTCTGTGATGAGAAATTACTAGATTTTGTTTGTTGCATGAAATTCTAAATTCATATTGAAAGCACCAAGTTTTTTTTTTAATGAAGAAGATGCATATAACTATTCGTTATCAACGACAGCACAAACAATTTATTCCCAAACATATTATGTTTCTTAAAAACACTTCATCCATCATGAAATTAGTTTTCCATTGCAACTGCCATAACAATTATAAAATAACAATTCTCGGTAATTACGTTTTAATTTAGAATTCTACCTATAACACTTTAAATATTCTAAAATTCAAGAAAAAAGGAACCTACAGTAAATTTTAACTACAAGTTATTGACCTATTCCTTTGCGGTGGGGATTCCATGTTCTTCCGTGGTAAAGGTGAAGAGAACGTCGGACATCCTTTGTACCTCGCCAGTTAATCCTCACAACAGTTTACCTATCTTCTCCAGTCGGTTTGCGCCTCCTTTCTGCTACGTCTTGTAAGAATAGAAGTACTAGTTTTGAGTTTACGTCGCTCACCGAGTTTTCTACTGGCACTACACGTAAAACCTCATCAGTTTGCCTTTGTTTAAAGCAAACTAAATCTGGATTTGCTCGCTAATAACCTTTGCTCTAGTGATGGCGATTCTTTGTCAAAGCGACCCAGTTCTCTTCGGTATCTGCTAGACTTGTCATCTAATCCATTGCTGCTGGGCTATTCGTGAGCTACTTCAAGGCGTGAATGCGTTGTTTCTCGGGGCGGTGTTGTGTTGCGAACAATCGGTGTCTTTTTAAGCACCTTTTTCTGCATGATGGGGTTGTCTTGACTGGTGGCTGTGGGTCCTTTCTTCCTTATAGGCGTGAGCGGTGGACGTTAACGAAGCCGCTATGTTGGCCTTGGCGACGTCTATTGGTGGCGAGTTCCGTCTTTTTTAGCCATCTCCTCTTCAGTGTGGCGGCGGTTGGTGGTGGTGTTCATTGGAACAGCCACTGTATTGCGTTCTGCGGCGTCGGTATAGATAGCGCCGACAGATGTTCCGCACCATAGTGATGGTAGTCTTATAACCACTCCTTTCTCCACTGCACGACATCGTAAAAACAATGTAAGTTATCGAAGATAAATGTAGACATTTTTATGTTTTGAACAAAATATACTTTCACTCGTCGAACACGAGTATTAGATTGTGATTTTGCGAAGGTGTGCTTTTCTTAAAAAAGTTCCACCGTCATCATAATCTACACCTATTTATTGCTTTAAGCGGCACCTGTCCCGAGTTTCGTACTGTCCATTACTTGTTAAGAAGATGTTTCATTATTCTAATGGGCAGTTGACTTCAAATGCTCTTAGTGTGTACACTTGCTAGTTCTCCTCCAAACTTTCAACCTCTGCAGGATTATTTGCTTTCGAAGTATATTTCACGAGGTTTCCTTTAGGAGATTATTATATAGAGCACAATCGGTTGTTTTCGTGACCTGAAAATTACCAACCTTTACTTGTGACTAAAATCGACACCTTCCATGTTATGTTAAATGTTAATGAGAGCCGTTCTAGTGTAGTTAATTTAGTTGATTATATAAATAAAGATGAAGTGTATTTAATTACAGCACGCATGGTATAGAAAACGATCACGTTGTCTTTCCAATTTCACGTACAAACGTACAGAGTAAATCCGACCAAGCAATACCGCAAACCTAAGTCTAAAATTTTGACTTGCCTTTTCTCAGTGTTCTCTTCACGCTTCGAAAGCGTTACTCTGCTAAAAGTACTCTACCTGATAAAACCATCTAGCGCTATCAAACCGTTTCCTTTGTTCATTTTAAACTTTACTATTGATAAGTGCATTGCGATATTTAAACTTCCTATACGTTAAACTTTCTTTGCTAAAAATATTTTAACTAAAATACTAACACTCCCAGTTTATTAAAGTATGAGGAATTCATCTTCAAAGATAGACTGTAGTAGAAAACTCATGTTCTATCTATTGTGGTGATCACAATGATAGGAATTCTGAATGCGCTACTGGGCTTCAGTCATTCTAGCGAACAAAGGTTTAAAACCACTCCTATGACTTGCCCATTGAGGTTAATACCACGGCGTAAATAACAATGCGATCAAGAAGTTGCTAATATATAATCCAGTTACGTCCCATTCAATATCGTGTTTACCAAACTGATTCCCCGGTTTTAAAGGAATAAAATTTTTTTTTATGAATCCTTCCCTTTAGTTGAATTGAGCTAATCTAAACTTACATCCAGTAAAACAAACTTCACTTACTTCAGAATGGAAGAATGTAAAAAAGAGCAACTTCGATTTAGTATAATTCTGTACAACTAAATAAAAGACACTTAAAATACATTTTGTGCTGTAATAGCTTTCACTATCTTACGGTAGTGGTCTAAATTACACTCTTACTGTTATCGCACTGTAGTTAAGTTCAAACGACTTGAAAATAAATTTAAATTTTGCATACTTGAATAGGTTTTGTTTCTGTATTAGAGTAATAGTAAAAATCGCATCCTTACTGTTATCGCACTGTAAAGTACATATAAGTATAATTTGTATTGGATTACCATTTAATTTACACAGGTGTGTGTATGTTGATGTGTACATGAATCATTCTCTGTTTCTACTGTAAACAAATAATTTGATTTCTCCGTGTAGCACATCTCCCTTACTTCACGAGAAGGTGAAAGTTACTTATAGCTCATCAGTATGAATTTATTCAGTTACCCGCTAAACTTAAATTAATAAACTGGTTCTTATTTTGACCTACATAAGTAATTGAAAAATCTACCCTGTAAACTAAATAAGCTGCCCACAAGGTCGAGTTATTAAATTTAATAGATTTTTGTAACCAAGCATCCATAACTGATTCAAATTTTAATAATTTAAATACTATAACTTTTTTTTTGTAGATTTTCACCGAGCTAGTAGTGTAGTGGTGACACGACCTGCTTAGCATTCGAGAGGTAATGGGTTCGATTCTCGTTACCGTTTACCTTGTATAAGGTTTTTTCAGGGGGTTTTTCTTATACACATGTAGCGGCATGGTCACTGCGTATATTTACACCATGTGCAGCTGCTTAGGCGAATGCTGGGGTAGTATTTTCCCCGTCAGAACCCTAACTCTGTGTATTCCGATCCTATCCTGACCACACCCATCCTTAACCCCACCATTCGCATATACGTAATGTATGTATGAATTTTGGGAATCCATGATTGTGGTTAAAAGAGGTCGGAAAGCTCAAGCAGCCCGTCTTCCCCCTTGGGGAGGGAATTAAATACGTGGCATTTTCCTTTTCCTGTTTATTTGCATTATAAAGCACATTCTAAAGTAATAATCATTGAAATTATGTAATTTATATACTTACCGTTTAAGAGATCCATAAAATAACTAGTTTCAAATACATACACCGAAACATCGGTTTAATTAAATTAGTACTCATGTGAAATATTATTTTATGTAACTAAGGGAGAGCGCCAACTTAGAGGTTTTTTCACCAAAAAGGCATTGCGTAACATTGCGGAACGCATTACGCAGGAAGGTAGATCGAACCCTGAAGGAAGTACGTTTGGTTCACCTCGTAAAACAATAAACAAACCAGCACCTAGATCAACCGTAGACAAGTTTGATGAAGAATTTGTTAGAAGAATAATGTACAATTTTGTGTATATTCAAAAGCAAAAGTCAACAATGCAAAATATGTCCGCAGCTGTCCAAGAAGATGGAATACATTTAAAAGGAAAATTAAGCTTCTTTTGATCGATTGTGATAAAGCTGGGTTTCAAAAACTAAAGACAACAGGAATGTCTTGGTGGAAACCTCCGCAATAAG
This sequence comes from Vesta saturnalis, assembly GCA_036346205.1. Lineage (NCBI taxonomy): Eukaryota > Metazoa > Arthropoda > Insecta > Coleoptera > Lampyridae > Vesta > Vesta saturnalis. Next base: position 2,627,595 of record JARFJB010002385.1, on the reverse strand, counting down.
GGCGAAAAGACCCACATTTTGAAGAAAAATGAAAAAGCAGAAACATCGTTTGTAGTGAGGAATCATATTTGCACAGTTCACATACGAAGTCACATGGATGGTATGACAGCAGTGATAAGGGAGTGAAAGCACACAGACAACGCCTAATAATGTTACATTGTGGTGGTGCTAAAGGATTTGTACCAAATGCATTGTTGATGTTTAAATCTGGATTAAAGTCAGGAGATTATCATGACGACATGAGTTCTAAGAATTATATTAGGTGTTTGACCGAAAAACGTATTCTCAATCTCGAGCCTAATTCTGTGTTAGTGGTTGACAATGCACCTTACCATAACATATCTACTGAGCTTAATCCAACATGTACCTGGAAAAAAGGTGAAATGCAGAAGTGGTTAAACGAACATGGGATTGCATTTGAACACAGTGAGACAAAACCCCGAACTCTATGTCAAAATTAAATTTCATCGACCGGTTCATAAAAATTATTTAATCGATAAGTCGATGGCTGAACATGGTAACTATTTGGTAAGGTTTCCACCCTACCATCTAAAGCTAAATCCAGTTGAAAACATATGGGCTCAAGTTAAAGATTATATAGGGAGTAATAATACTACGTTTAAATTAGAAGACGTGTGGAAATTAGCAGAGAATAAATTTATAGCAATTGGTCGTCAAGAATGGGAGGCTGTGTGCAAACATTCAGAAAATGTCGAACAAGAATATTTAGAAAAAGAAGGTTTTATTGATGAAGTCGAAGAGCAGATTTTTACTGTAAATACAGGTGAATGTAATGAAGAAACTGATTACGGCAGTAGTGACAAGGACAGCGACAGTGAATTACATTCGTACTAATTAAACTTCTGTAGTTATTTATTTTTGTATGTTAGTAAAATTACATTTAAAATATTTTATCAATTTGTAATTTATTTTACATATTAGTATTAGAGTTTGTAAAATTTCTGCAAAAATGTTTTCCGATCAAACAAGAAGGGTCTCATTAAGTTGCACACTACTGTGAAACGTAGTAGTTATTTCAACATTTGTGTTCTATCCTCATATTAGAAGCATTTAAAGATATAATATTATAATTATATTGAGAAGCTTCATTCAAGTTTTTATAGTACACGTTTACACCTACTATTACTTAATCTAAAAATTATTGAATAAATTTTCTAGTCGACACATTAAACTAAACGTGTGAACTGAATGAATACCTGTCGTATTTGTAATATCACTTTCTGGCACATATTTTAATATAATGATGCTATTTGATTGATCCCTGTTGGTTCTTAAAAATATAAATATTTAGACCTCCGATTAACGATGAGTTTTAAGAATTTAGCTGTTCGATGATTTATAAGATTAACAACCAAAAACCTTATCAGAAGTTATTCTTATTTTCTGTCTATCTGTTGGGTGTAATTAAAAGTTTATAAAACTTTGAACTTCATTTTGCAAATCCTTGATAAAAACAGCTGATGTTTACTAACTAAAAAAAATATTTTAATGCAAATATGAAATAGGTAATCCAATACATACCTAAATTGAAATTTTACAAATGATCATTTAATAAAAATGTATTCAGTTACGATGTCAATCGTTAAAAAAATCGATGATTAATCAAAATTGATTGACGTAATATCTGTTGGTGTACAATAAAACAAAAAAATCTGCAATGTCCATAACTGGGCATTATAAAATAGATATTTTCTTGATTCTAGTTAACCCTCCTATTGTGTTCGGGTCAATATGACCCAATCACGGTCTTCTAATGTGCATAATTCATATGTTTCTGGATGGAGTGTATATCTCATGGAGAGGCAACAGCCAGTCTGTGGAACGGAAATGTAGGTCGTCCAATATTCAGAGCCACGATGTCCCTACAACGATTTCATGTAATTGCACGAATAATTCGCTTTGACGATAAAAAAACTCGACCACAAACATGCAAGTTTACCTCGGGAAAAAGGAAGGTGAACCTCCAGAGAGAGGTCAAGAGTTGTGCTATGTCTTACTTATGGTCTAAAAGGTCACAACGTAACGTGTGATAATTTTTGTACCTCGTACGATCTGGGGCAGGTGCCATTGAAATTAAAAATAACCATGCTTGGCACTATTCGCAAAAATAAGACTGAATTGCCAGCCGCATTGCTCTGGAACAGGAAAGAAGTCCTTTTTCAAAATTTTACTTTACCAAAGACACGCGCATAGTTTCCTATATTCCGAAACGGAATAAAAATGTAACGCTCATGAGCACCATGCACCACGATAACGTAGTATCTAACCAAGATCATAAAAAGCCATTTATGATTTTAGAGTACAACAAAACTAAAAGTGCTGTAGACTCGTTAGACAAGTTAATAATAACATACACACGACAAACTAAAATATGGGCAACAACTGTCTTTTACAATACCATGGACGTTTCAGCTTACAACGCTTGTGTTCTGCGGTGCGAAGTAACTCCAACCTAGAATTCTGGAAAACTTACAAAACGGCGACTATTTCTTGAAGAACTGCGTAATTCGTTGATCACTCCATTATTGCAAGAAAGAAAACGTCTCCCTCGAAGTATTTCTGCAGCTTAAATTGTTATAAAGTCACGTTCTTCAACCAGTAATGCCGACGTAAGGGAACAATCAACCACAACCAAGCGTAAAAGATGTAATTTTTGTCTTCAAATGAGAATAAAACTAATATGGTATCTTGTAATTGCTTAAAATACGTATGTAAGCTCATGTTTATACTAAGTGACATAGAAAGAAGAACACCCAGTAATAGTTAATATTTGGTAAAAATTTTTTGACAATATGTTTGTTTATGTTAAGATAAAAAAAACGATCAGTTTTTTAGCAATATTACTCTAGCGGTTTTTGCGTTAACCTTTTTCAAAAATATTTACGATCACGTAGCCTTAAAATCATTTGTAACTACAGTTGTCATTTAAGACGCGAAAAACACATTAAAAAAGGCTTCTTTAATTGAATCACGATGCCTCGAGTGCGAAGACGCCAAAATTTGCGGCAGTTAAGCGAGTTTGATAGGGGTCTAATTGTGAGATTACGAGAGGCTGGTTTGTCTATGAGAGATATAGCCGATATAACGCAACGGAGTTTAAACATTGTGGCAGTCTGTGTTCGTACATGGAACCAAGAGGGCCGTACACGCAGAGCGAGAAGTACAGTACGTCCTCGAAGAACCACAGAAGCCGAAGATCACCGTCTTAGAGTATTGGCTCTGCGGGACCGCTTCTCATCTACACGGGCGATTGCGAACCAGTGGTTTGTAGAACATGGAAGGATGATTGGGATGCAAATTGTTTATCGCCGGATGAGAACCTTTGGACTCTTCATACCGTCCCTATTTTGTGCTACCACTGACTCCTGGGCACCGACGTGATCGTCTAGCGCGGTATAGAGAACGTGCAAATTGGGACCAAGAATGGAATTCAATGGTCTTCAATGATGAGTATAGATTTTGTTTAGCCATGCTTGACGGTCGGGCAAGGGCAAGAACGGTGTGGTAAAATCCCCAATTTTCCGTGAAAGGCATGTGCACCACACAGTTGGGTATGGGGGGCTATTGCTATTTGAAGTAGGTCACCTTTGGTCTTCATTAGAGGGAACATGGTCGCTGCGCGCTACTTCCAAGAGATCGTACAACCCCACATTGTGTAACAAACTCTACGTTTGTAATAAAACTTACGTTTATTTAGACAACTTAACATGCATTACGTGCAGCGTGTGTTGTATATCATAGTTGCATAAAAACATGCCTTTAATTATTTTGATTTGAACTCAATTCAGTGTCAGACATGTTCATGCGCAAAGACCATTTGGGAGCGTCGTTTTTGTGCGATAATGAAAGGTAGTAGAGCATCCACTGTTGCTCTGTGAAATATTTTTTATTAAAGTGCTATAAGATTTATGGTGAGTTTATGTAAAGTTATTTTACAATGTTTGAGACGTTTGCATTTCAGGCACTTTTACTTTTACTTTTACCTTGCATTTTTTAATTTTTACTTTAACGGAATTAGTTATTTTACCGTTAATCCAACTTACGGTATTAGTACGATTAATCAAGAGAGAGATTTAGTCATTTGGGAATTATAAAGCATACAAACCCAGATTTATTTCAACCCTGAAGTAATATTACGCAACAGTTTCTAAAACGCTGACCCAGCATGCAACCGTTTCGTTATCTACAGTGTGACCAAGATTAAGGTATTCTGATTCCATTATTTACTCACAATTTGAATTATTCATTAGGTTATAACGTTACTAACATTAGCATTAAGTATTTCAGTTTCTAATCAAATATAGGTTGTCTAACAAAGTTTATTATTGTAGAAATTGTTTTTAACTTTATTGTATAATGGATTACTTGTTTATTCCATCTTTAAAAACAAGTTGGCATCCGAGCATTTAACTATTAGTTTTAGGAAGAAGCAACTTCGATTTTAAAGCGAAGATATCTAGGTACATGTAAATATTTTTGGTTAATAAGTCATATCTATAATTTTATGAACCTGGTTCACTTTAATCTACGACTGAGCATAAGGCACAAAATCTTCTAGTTATTACCCAAACTGCTAAGTAGCTAAAATGTGTAGCCATGGGTGTAGAAGTATACGTATAGAACTTTAAGGGTTGTACAGTACTTTATGTTCAGACCATCTCCAACAGTACATTCCAACAAGACAACGTACGACCTCATGTTGCTAGGGCTTCTTTGGCTAATTTTGAGGCCAACCAAGTTGCTTTGTTGCCTTGGCCACCGAGATCTCCCGATCTTTAACCCATCGAGCATGTCTGGGAAGAAGATTACTCAATTTACCCCAACCCCCAAAAACTCTAGAGGCTCTGCAGCATGAGTTACATATAGCATGGGATGCACCTCATTAGAAGTATGTCCAGATGTGTTAATGAGTGCATAAGTCATCGAGGTGGTGCAACACATTTTTTTCGAAAAAGTTAATAGTTTAATTTTGATCAAATTTTGATCGTTTACTTAGTCTGACTAGAATACACTTCTATACCAAAAATTGTTCAAATAAATTGATTATTACTGGGTGTTCTTTTTCTATGTCATTAGTATATTACTACTGTCAACACTGTAACAAATAAATAAATAAATATATATATATATATATATATATATATATATATATATATATATATATATATATACCTAATTACTACTTTTTTCAGTTATTTTCATAAGATTTATAATAATATGTAATAAAAATATAACGTAATAAAATTGAAACCAAAATGTTAACACAATAGGAAGGTTAAAATAGTGTAACCATGTTATCACATTACCGTATACCTACACCTTTAATACTTTAGTTAATACTCACATACTAGTTGAATGAGTATTGCTACAATACTTATATAAATTATCTGTTTTTCTTTTCAGGGCCCTTCCCTGATAGTTGTAAATAGCTCAGACAAATGCAGCAGTTATAGAGAAAAGCACAAAAAGGGTATGTATAGTTGCTTTTGCTGTTTTCAAACCGCTTGTATTTACTTATCCCCAGTATCCCTTAGTTGTAATTTAGTTCTTTAAGCGTAGTTTTTTCTTCCCTATCGCGAAACTTACTACTATCTTGACAGGCTTTGGGTTATACAATCTAGTTGGCTTTTTACAACTATTTTATCCTCTATCGAAGTGATTTATTAAATGTTGTACGTATTATACTATAAAACATAAAAGCACGACGTAAGTGAAGAATTCAATTTGCGAAAACATGAAGTATATCTTTTATACAAAATGTGAGTAAAAATTTTAGTATAAATGGAATATTTTATACTAACATTACGTTAGTATTTAATTACAATAGACTAGTTTCAAACTTTGTTAATTAACTTTTAATAGTTTAATTACGAAACTATGTTTGATTATAGGGATACCTAAAACACTGTGCAAATACTTCGTATAGTTCAATTTTAAACCAACAGATTTTTGAACACACGTAGTTGGAAAATACTGGTTGATTTTGGTGCTCTAAATATTTTTTTTAGTGTTGCATACGCATATTTGTATTTCTTTTTTAATGAAAGTTGCTACAATATAAAATTAGATTCATTAAATAATTATTTATAAAATAAATGAATACATCAATAAAAAGCGATGTTGAAATTCTATACTGAAATTGACGACAATAAAAGAGGATGAATTATACTTCGATGCTAATAACTTGTATGGGAGTGATTGCCGTAAAATTTATGACAAGGTGAGATTATGGTTATGGACTGTCCTAGTTCCGTGAAGTTAGCAGTGTTTTGTACCGAAATTGTACCTACATGTGCAGTAATTAATTTTTCAAAGATACATACCGTTCCAAAGTTATTGCATTTTTTAGGTGTATCTATAATGTTACAAATTTTTGACATCGCAGAACACAGGATGGTATGCGTTCTTGTGCTAAAGTGTGTCGTAATCAGTTCTGGCAGAAATACGTACCGTTCCAATACGATCGCATTTTTCAGAGTATTAGTAACTTTACAACTTTTTATTAGGACATGGTTCGCGTTTTGCGTCAATTATGAACTGCTAACTTTACGGAGCAGAATTGAAATATAATAGTGACTACACCTTATTGTGATTTACTTACCGGAAATCACTAAAATGTCATCAAATTTAATAGCATTTTTGTTATGGTTTGTTGGTTGTTTCCATAATATTGTGATTGAACACAAATATTAATATTTAAGTTAGCACCATCACACATAAGAGGTACCTTAATTTATTTTATGTAACTCTCTTTTTAGAAGCGGACTCGCTTATTTCTGGTGTTATACAGTTCATTTTACCATTAAATATTTAAAACGGTGAGATTATTGGTTCAATTTATCAAGAATTTTAGGTTATGTTTGATTATCAACAAGAGTATCTTTTAATAATTGTGGTGCATGTGAACGACTACGTTAAATTTTAATATAGCATAAGTGAGAGGAAAACAAGAACTGGGAAGATCATTATTCCAGAACTTAGAAGCCGTCTAGCAAAGTTTGGATTTCATTTGTTTGGTTTGATGTGAATGAGCAAGCCGAATATTCCTAGCAAAAGTGGTCCTAGTTGGTATATAATAATGTAATTCAGCAGCGCAATAACCATTGTAATGCCGTTAGTACAAATAAATATGTAATATGACATTGAAGGTATGAAATAAATTATTGTTTATAACGCCCTATAATGGTTATCCTCTTTAGCGTCTGTTTTGCAACTTTAATTGATATCATTCAATACTGACGTCCACATAGCCACATTCTATGCACACTGGTTTTTACGGGTTTCTTCCCACGTTGTCTGCGTTCTCTTAAAAGAACAATCTCCCTATTATCCGAGGTCAACCTCTGGTGATTCGAACCGAATTAATATCTTGGTTGTTCATCGATGGTATTTGTTGTTGAGATGTCACTATCTCTGTCGTTTTCCCTTTCACTTCGACTATGACCCCTTCTCAAGGTTGTTTCCTCGGGAGTTTTCGTACTCTGTCTATTACACTTCTTACTTATGGAAAACATGTCTTGAACATAGGCTACTCCTTTCCTTCGCTTACCTTTGATGGGTTTTCTGCTGTCTCTACGTTATTTCTGGAAAACCCATTTTGTGGAAGTGCGGTTTTAATTATATCGTTTTCTTGTTTCTGTTTGCTAGGTGCTTCGATCTTGTTATCAGCGTTTTTGCTACTGATTGGTGATGAAACTCGACGTTCAAGTAACGATTAGTGTAACCTAAAGTGCCGCCTTGCATTGCCTCGGGTTGACTATTACGTTAATTAATTCCTCTTTAATGGAGATTTTGTTATATTTACCTTTATGCTAGCTACAGTGAGGGGGTCGTGGATTATTAGGCTCATATAACCATTAGTCAAGTAAAACGAAGGTTTTATACATATATTTATAAATCCTAGTGGTGGTGTAAGGTAAGTTTGGGTAAATAGGTGGTAGGGGTAAGTGGGTCACCCCTGTCTAATAAGGCTCTACGGACCTTAAATAATTTTTTCAATCTAGGTTGACACTGAACATTGTGGAAACTGTCTAGTGCATCAGGTGTTTGCACTGGAATCTGACAGTAGTTAATGTCGCATGATTTTAAAAGTTTATGAGCTCAAAATTAATATACAACGAAAATCAAATCGACAATTAATACGCTGTGGTAAGTACAATTTAAACGAAAATTACCTTATAACCTGACACCATAATCATTTAGCCATTAATTTACAATATTTTCACTTGTAACCAACAAAGAATTACAGGTTATGAGAGGGGTGGCCCATTTGCCCAGAAATATTTATAATTTGGATAACTGGGCCACCTATGACCCAGTTACCCGGTTCGATAATTTTTAACTGATCTGAGAAAAGTAATCAAATCTTACTTTGTTTATGTGTTCTTTCAGCTACACTTGGTCGAACGTAAACACTGAAAGAGGCCCTGATAGGGCAAAATACTCCAGAGAAACTTTAATGAGATCTGTTATAGATGTGCAACATTCCAATTAAACCATTAACGGCGCATCAAAATTTTGTCTTATTCCAAGGACAACTTTACGGCACTATCTTAACGGCACCAGAGGCAAAGGTATTATTGCAAAATCTGGTTCTAGCGGAGGTGGTTGGATGCAGTTAACCGTTGAACAAGAACAAAACCTAGCCGAATCTCTCAAGACTATTGAGAAATGGGGGTTTGGGTTGTGCAAACAAGAAGTCCTGGATGTTGTACAAGTCTTTATTAGGAGGGATTCTATAGAATTACAGTTTGCAAATGATCGACCTGATGATGAATGGTTTCTTAATTTTCTAAAAAGAGATCATTTGAGCATCAAGAAACCTCAAGAAGTAGAATACGTTCGTGTAAATCAAACTAATCCGTTTACTATTCTTAGTTTTTTTGACATATTGTGCCAAAAAGTAGACGAATTGAACCCTCTCAATAAGCCACACTTGATTTTCAATTGTGATGAAACATCCGAGTAAAACAAAAGTTGAAACCAAAAGTATGAGACAAATAAGTTCAGCTGGTAAGGACAATACAACTGTTTTGTTTTGCTGCTCTGCTAGTGGCCAAAAATTTCCGATGTTAAGCGTTTTCAAACGAAAAAAATATAATGGAAACATGGATGCCTGATCGAATGTCTGATCAAACAGAATTTGTCGCCTCTAAGAAGGGGTGGATGGATAGTATTATTTTTTTAAACTAGTTTAAGAAATGTTTTCTACCAGGTGTTCCTCTTGAGCGCCCAATTATTCTAATTTATAATGGTCATGTAAGCTGTATTTCATCAAAACTAATACAAACAGCAATTGAAAATGAAGTAACACTTCTTAAGTTACCACCCCATACCACACATGTTTTACAGCCACTTGATGTCGGTCAATCGTTTAAGTATGAGGTTTTCGGGTACTTTGGAGAGGACTGGAAGAAGACTTATTGGTCGGTAGGACGTCGCTTCATTTGGATTTTTACCAGGTTTAAGGATTATTATGACTTGTGCTGATTTGGCATGGAAAGTACTCAAGTCTGAGAACAGCATTAAATATTTGTACCAATACTTTAATACATTTTTCGGATAGCTTTTTAATAATTTCGCCGGTAATGAGATCATACCCGCGTGTCTTTTTAGTGCTAACCTCGTGGTGTATGATTACTTCAACCTCACTATATGAAACTTTAGGAACGGGCAGAGACATCTGAAAGGGAGCATCGAACTGGTTCAGTAACTCTTTTTCTTCAGCAGCAGTTAACTGAGATGGATATGGTTGAAAAACTGAGGCAAAGTGTTCGGCAAAAACAGTGGCCTTTTCCTGATCCGTTCTTGCCCATGTGTTATAATTGGTTCGTATTGGAGGTAGAAGATGTTGGTACTTTAGTTTACGAGTGAGTCGCCACAAAGGGTAATCGGTTGCGTTTGTTGGTGTTAGTTCTTTAAGATACTTTTGTATGGAGTCATTGCGTATCCTACACAATAGTTTTTTGAGGTCTTTTGCTAGGTTATTATACCGTTGTCTGTCTGCCGGGGCTCTCGTAATCTGCCATCGATTACGAGCTTTTCGTTTCTCGGAGATTTTTTGCTGTAATAGTGTAAACGATTTATAAATAAATAACAATAACACTAGTATAATAAAATTAGACACTTTGTTCAAAGTGTAAACCGTTCTTTTCAATACACATTTCACATCGACGTACAATAGAACGTCTTAAGTTAACTAAATGATGCACCCTTATTTAATTGCAACAAAATATGATACTCCTTGGAAAACAAGTAAGTATTAAATTTTATATTTTGAAACGACAGTTTGACTTTTTACAAACACTTGCTTCATCTTGAATAATTTCACTGTTATTAATTATTGTTTTTAAGTTTAAAAAGTTATTTCATTTGATTTGTCAGCTTTTAATTAGTGTAACATGCCGTTTACATTTACAAATAGCGAACAAGCCGACATTCATTTTATATATGGGTTCGCAAATGGGAATTTAAGGTAGACAGCTAGGGAGTATCGGAGAAGATTTCCAAATAGACGACAACCTCATCATTCCGTTTTTGTGAGTATCCATCGTCGATTTGTTAACCAGGGTTTGAAAAATGTACATGGGGGCCGACAGAACAACTGTGGACGAGATAGAATTGGAGAGGGTATATTGCGTAAATTTAATAGGAACCCCACGACAAGTACTCGACGTACTGCTGTTGCTCTTGGTATTTTCCAAAGTAAAGTTTCCCGGGTTTTGAAATGGGATCACAGACGCTCATATCATTTTCAACCTGTTCATGGTTTATGTCCAGGTGACGCCGAACGAAGACTTAATTATTGTAGGTGGGTTCTTAACTCCATTCAAAATAATAGAGATTTCTTATCCAACATACTGTGGATTGATGAATCCTGTTTTACTCGTCGTGGTACCGTAAACTTTCACAATCTGCATGTATGGGCACATGAAAACCCACATGCCATTCGACCAAGAAGTTTTCAACATGAATTTAGTACAAATGTCTGGATTGGAATTTACGGCAACCACGTGTTTGGACCTTATTTCTTGCCATAACGTGTAAATTCAGAAAATTTCCTACAATTATAAATATGTTCTTATGGAATAAAACAGCACACATGATTACAAACTGATTCATGGATGGAGATTTTTTTTTTTTTTTTTTTTTTTTTTTTTTTTTTTTTTTTTTTTTTTTTTTTTTTTTTTTTTTTTTTTTTTTTTTTTTTTTGGGGGGGGGGGGGGGGGGGGGGGGGGGGGGGGGGTACAATCAGTCTCGGTGGAGACTATAAATACAATTGATGTGTGCTTAATCTAAGGCTAATCTAGGAGTAACATGTCACGTAGAGTAATGTCCCAGTGGACATTCTCTGTAGTACTTTAGAGACATGGCAATTTAGTTCTAGGCAAGTGACTAAAATCTGGTGGGAAGATCAGAAGGTTTGAATCGTTTAAGTCGTCTTGTCTCGTCTTATTCTTGCAACAGGTTGTTTGATAGCTCATTGGGCTGAAATGTTAGCTTATTTCTGTAATTAGTGCTGAATCGAGTGATTTCTTCACGAACTGTAGGCAGTTTTAAGTCAGCATGGAGTAAAGCATTTGGTACGTACCATGGGGCGTTTACAATAGATCTAAGGACTTTATTTTGGAAGTGCTGGAGAATTTCTATATTTGAGGTGCAGGCGGAGCCCCAAATAGGGATCCCGTATGTCTAAATGAGTTTTAGGATAGTTTTGTACAATAAGATTTTATTTTCGATGGATAAGTTCGATTTCCTTCCAAGCATCCAGTACATTTGATGAAATTTAGAACCCAGTTGTTTTCCCTTAGTTAAAATGTGAGTAAGCCAAGTTAATCTTCGAGCTAAATGTATTCCGAGGTATTCGAGTACATCATTTTGAGGCTTTCTTTTGCGAAGTGATTGGTGATATGAGTAAGATTTGTCATTAGCTTCCATTCCCATCTTTAAAGGTTTTCGATAGATTTAGATGGTTTGCAGATTTCTAGATGCAGAAATAGGGTCCTGATGTGATGCTAAAAAGTCGTTGGTCTGCATATGTAGCTGTGATTGTATAATTTGTTTGAGGTAGATCTGCTGTGTACAGTGAGTAAAGGGGCCTTAATACTTCCTTGAGGAACTGGATTGCACAGGATAAAGATCCGTGTAGGCTTCTTGATACTTTACTTGAAATGTTCTGTCGGAAAGGTAGGACTGTTTGAGTAGTAGGATGTGGGAGCAGGAGCTTAAGTTTGTATTTAAGTCGTGCACCTTTATTAATTGCTTATATCGACAAATGCCTTGGAAACAACCGGGGTCTTCCATGTCAGATGAACTTGTTCCGTTTCCGTAGTTTCTAAATCCAAACTGGTATGGAATAATTTCATGTTCTTCTATGATGTCGGTCAATCGTTTGAGTATGAGTTTTCGGTTACTTTAGGAACTGGAAGAAACTTATTGGTCGGTAGGACGTCGTCATTCGATTTTTACGGTTAAAGGATCATTATGACTTGTGCTGATTTCCAATGTGGAAAGTACTCAAGTCTGAGAACACTTATCATTTGTACCAATACTTTAATACATTTTAACAGGTTTTAAAATTTCGGTAATGAGATCATACCGTTCTTTTAGTGCTAACCTCGTGGTGTATGATTGCTTCAACCTCACATGGAAACTTTAGGAACGGGAGACATCTGATTGGCCTTGGAACTGTTCAGTAACTCTTTTCTTCAGCAGCAGTTAACTGAGATGGATATGGTTGAAAAACTGAGGCAAGGTGTTTGAAAGGTGGCCTTTTCCTGATCCGTTCTTGCCCATGTGTTATTTAGTCCGTATTGAGGTAGAAGATTTGTTACTAGTTACTGTGGATTGATGAATCCTGGTTTAACTCGTGTTGTGCGTAATTTTAATCATGTATGGGCACATGAAAACCCCATGCCATTCGACCAAGAAGTTTTCAACATGAATTTAGTACAAATGTCTGGATTGGAATTTACGGCAACCACGTGTTTGGACCTTTTTCTTGCCATAACGTTAAATTCAGAAAATTTCCTACAATTTTAGAAGAAGAACATGTTAATATGTGGGAAGACATTCCTTTGAATTTAAGAGAACATTCTTGGTTTCAGCTTGATGGATGTCCGGCCCATTATGGCAGAAATGTAAGAAATTGGCTAAACAATAACTACTCGGGGAGGTGTATAGGTCGTGGAAGTCCAGTGGAGTGGCCTCCTAGATCCCCCGATTTAACGCCATTTGACTTTTTTGTATGGGGATTCATGAAGGAAAAAGTGTATACCAATCCGGTTAATACACTTGAAGAACTTCACAATCGCATCAGAGATGTTTGCAATAAAATAAGGGTGCATCATTTAATTAACTTAAGACGTTCTATTGTACGTCGCTGTGAAATGTGTATTGAAAAGAACGGTTTACATTTTGAACAAAGTGTTTAATTTTATTATACTAGTGTTATTGTTATTTATTTATAAATCGTTATTACTAAGAATTCTTATTAATTTCACAATTATTAATTAAGTATTGTTACAATAATAAATAAGGATTGTTAAAATTAGTGTACTGAACAGATTTCAATTTACAAAAGTCTTGTATTTGAGTATGGTTTCATACAGTGGCGGCTCTTTAATGAGAGCAAGTGAGCAGCGGTCTATAACTTATTAGAATCTCACTTAAAAACTACATACATGTTTATGGCGAAATTGATACATACATAATTATACAGAAAGTATTGACCGCATAACAATAATAATTATGCATTTCTTTTTATACGAGAATAATAACAATGGATTCTAAAAAAACCGATAACCTACCTATTTATAAATGAAAATGTATTTGAAATTTTAAAGAAACGATTGTTCGGTACTAAAATGACTCTAAATGTTTTATTATATCTTTTTTATTAAAAACTTTATATTCAGTTATTCACATAAAGCACATTACTTAACTTAGTACCACATCAAACACTAAAAATCAAAATAACTCGGAAACGCACAGGAATTTCGAAACAGAAGAAGGTACATTATTTTTGTTAAACTGTATGTAGATAATGAAAATAACAGTTTTTAAAAATAGTCATTGGCGTAGAAGTTCTGTTTATGAAAGGGTTGAGCACCCTCCACTCCGACACTGTGCAAGTTTGTGAACATTCTTATCGCTTGTTTTATGCCCTTAATTAATAGACATTATCCCCCAACATCAAAAAATCTAAGCATTTGTTTATGAGTTATAATGAAAATTTGAGAAAAAAAAAATATATTCAACACCCTGTATCTCGGAAACGAAGCCTTCTACGACATATGTTTATAGGAACTTTTCTTTTTAGAAACATGTCTTCTATCTCCTGTCAAAGTTTGTCTACAAAAACTGACTCACCCTGTATATATATATATATATATATATATATATATATATATATATATATATATATTATATATATATATATATATATATATATATATATATATATATATATATATATATATATATATACACATATATACAGGTATGAAAAAACGTTATGCTGATCTGACTTATAATAAGCTAGAAAGAAACCAATAAGCATTATATGAGTGTGAGCGAGACATAACTTTACCGATGTTGCCACTTGTACATATTTGCATATAGGCACTTCGACCTACCGTCGGTCCCATTAGATCACCACTACAAGAATATTAACAAACACCACGTATTAAGACTGGTAGAACATTGCCTCAACAATACACACTTCATGTCCACAATCGCCTGTAGTTGGTTGCAGATACATTCATGCAAGACTTCGAGACCAACGCAATAGAACCAGCGCCGGAGAAACCAAAAATTTGGCAACGGTACGTCGACGAAGTTCCTGAATTATCTCAACCCCCGCCACAAAAGAAGTGGAAACAGAGAAAACGACACTTTCCCTAAATGTTCTGGTATATAAGACACAAGGCTGTAATGAGCCAGAAAAATTAGTAATATGAATAAATTTTTATTATTTTAAAATGATGCTGATAATAATTTATACAACAATTTATCCAATTCCAGAATCCAGATGTGTAAACAAATGTCACGTTTACGTACGCAAAAGTCCCCTTCCCTATATGTGCAAAAGACGTCGCGTCTAATTAGCCAAAACTCCACTTCTGTACAAAGTATAAAAGCGAAAGATTTATTATAATTCGAACCGAGCTGGTAGCGCAGTGGCGACACGACCTGCTTAGCATTCGGAAGGTAATCTGTTCGATTCCCGTTACCGTCTACCTACCTTGTATGAAGTTTTTCAGAGGGTTTTCCTCATACACATGTAGCGGCATGGTCACTGCGTATATGCACACCATGTGCAGCTGCTTAGGCGAATGCCGATGTAGTATTTTCCTCAGAACCTTAACTGTTCCTTCCGATCTTATCGACACAAGCTTAATCCAAACAGTATACGTTATGTATGTATGTATGCTGAATCCATGATTGTGGCTGAAATAAATCAACAATTTAAATGCCTGAATATCTGTAAGTCTTCATGTGTATTACAAATCGTTCCTGAATTTCTGTCAAGGTTTCTCTTTATTCGAGAAAATATAAAATCCTGACCAGCGCTCTTAAAGTAATTTCTTGTACAAATTGAACTTATTGTTCAAGTATTTTAATATTTCAAAGTACACCTTTTTACAATTGATAAACATAAATAGTTGAAATAGCTGTCGATATCGTCTTTTCTCAAGATTATTTGGCTAATTACACTGAATGGGTAAGTATTATTTACTTTTATACTAATAATTTAAGTAAAACACGGTTTGAGGTTAACTAGTTGATACAGAACCTTTGGTGGGACAGGTAAATAATTGATTCTATGTTAATTATTTCTAATCATTCGGTCTGGTTGGGTTTCAGGTTCAGTGTAATCGTAATAAGGATTAATGCCCCTACAAACAAGGGTAATATAAATGGCCTTGATTGCATGCGTAATGCAATGCGTCTACAATTACGGAGATAATTTATTCTTATATGCACACGATAATGGGAAAAGAAAACTAAATTATTACTTAAACTTAAATTTTATATATAGGTCTGAAACGGTTAATTTAATTTCAGGCCATTTAGCCCTCAATTAATTTGCGTTTTACTAAAGGCAAGTAAAATATGGAAACAGTTGTAGTCAATCGATGTCAATAAACTATTTCAATTGCATTTATATAAATGGAAAGTTTCGATAATACGGGGAATACTCGTTATTCATAAAAAACGGGATGGTTGCAATTATTATGTCTTAATTACGATAAATCGTATATACAGATTGTTTATATAGGAAATTATATAATCCACTTAATGAAATGTATTCGTTTATTACAAAGCCAACCTTGTTTAATTAAATTTTTGAATCAATTTTCACTTTTAGTTGTATAAAGGGAGTGTTTTCGGAATTCCGGTTTAATTATACAGGTGGGTTTTAATGAGGACAGCATATAAATATATACAGAGGGTGTAACTTTTGTTATGTTTTATAGCCAAGGATACCTCAGTTGACTAAAAGTAACGTTCTTGGTTCTAGATATTTATAGCCAAAGCGGTTAACCATAAATACTTAAGATCTGTTCGTCAAGAATTATTTGTACAGGGGCGGTTCGATTTTATTATCTTTTATAGCCAAGGGAGGCCTTAGCTGACTAAAAGTAACGTTCTTGGTTCTAGATATTTATAGCCAAAGCGGTCAACTATAAATACTTGAATGGGTTGGATCTGGTTTTAATCTAGAGTGTCAGAGGTATTGCAACAATTTGAACTCCCCAAACGTGGCTTTAAGCCTGTTTTCTAGTTAACGGCTCGATATTAAGGTTAGGTTACCGCCGGCGTTACTCAGCAAATAACCCACTCTTAATACTAGTCCCGTTTTTACGTTCGATTAATTTTTAAGAGGATTTAGGTGACAGGAGTCGACAGGTATTTCAACTATTTATGTTTATAAATTGTAAAAAGGTGTACTTTGAAATACTGAAATACTTGAACGACAAGTTCAATTTGTACAGGAAATTCCTTTAAGAGCGCTGGTTAGGATTTTATATTTTCTCGAATAAAGAGAAATCTTAACAGAAATTTATGAACGCTGGTGTAGTAATACTTCAGCGGAATGCTTACAGAGAAGTATTCTGCAGGAAAAGAAGAAAGAAGTGTCGAATTATAATGAAACTTTTGCTTTTATACTTCGTACGGAAGTGGGGTTTTGGGAAATTAGACGCGACGTCTTTTGCACATATGCGTACGCAAACGTGACGTCTGTTCACACATCTGGATTCTGGAATTGGATAAATTGTTGTATAAATTATTATCAACATAATTTTAAAATAATAAAATTTATTCATCTTACTAATTTTTCTCGTTCATTACAGCCTTGTGTCTTGTAGATCAGAACATTTAGGGAGAGTGTTGTTTTTTCGTTTTCCACTTCTTTTGTGAATTTGATTATTTAGTGCAGGGTTGAGATAATTTAGGAACTCTGCCAATTGACAAACGTTTCGTCGACGTACCGTTGCCAAATTTTTGGTTTCTCCGCTACTGGTTCTAGTGCGTTGGTCTCGAAGTCTTGCAACCAACTACTAGGAATAGTGTACATGAATTGTATGTTCTTGAGCCAATGTTCCATCAGTCTTAATATGTGGTTTGTTTGTTGATATTCTTGTAGTGATGATCTAATGGGACCGACGGTAGGTCGAAGTGGTAACCCTTCTTTGTTAACTTTCGGTAGCCCGTAGAACTTTTAGATACTTTAATGACTTCTCTAGGATCTCCATTATTACGGTGGCATTTCTCTTTTCGGCCAGTAGAACCCTTACGTGGGTGTAACTCTTTAGTTCGCGGAGAGCTCGTTGCTCTTATGCTACTCCGATAACTCTCGTGATGTCTTTGCAAATTGATTTTGGTTTCTCGTTTGGTGAGTTGATAATAAATAGCATCCTCTGCGCTGCCTATAATGTTGTATTTGGAATCGTTGATTGTGTCACCGCGTGGTTCAATCCTTATTCCTGTAGGTTTATTGTTGCTCACTGTTTATAGATTGTAAAAAAGAGTTTATTTGGTTTGAGTTCATACAAATTATAATAGTTTCATGTTTCAATACGAAATAATACGGTTTCTGTTGCCTGAGCAGTTTATTGCATTCGGTGAATCGATGTCGCTAACGTCTCACGGTTTTAAGTATTAGCGTATTCTTTCGAGTTTTCTGGTTAGCTAGTTGTATAACAGTAAGATTAGGCAGTATGTATGGGTGCTGCTTTTTATAAGAGTGAGAATTATTCCAGTTATCAAAAGCTCCAGGGTGATTTGTTAAGAGATACTCCGAACGTTTTGGGTAAGTACTCAATTTACGTTAATGTGACGGTTGAATATTTTGTAGTTCTTAGTATCAAGTGCAATGGCTGTGTGCTGTATTTCGTCACCAAATGTAAGTGCTTCAGTACACTTTCATGCTACTGAGTTGGGAAAGATACTTTTCTATGTCAGGTACGATCTTGTAAAATAATTTGAATAAAAATTCAGGAGACTCCGAAAAATTATATATAACTGTTGTGGGTTGGAGTGTGGCCTTCAACGCCTGTTGATAACTAGCATGGATTGTGCATACGTAAATAAAATAGGGTTGTCAAAGGTTATCCTATTCTTGTGGGAGTTTACAACCTTAGGTAACATAAAATTAAATAAATAAAATAAATATGGTCGACGGGCCGTTATTGCTAGCAGTTAGTTTTCCGTTAATACTCTCCTTGAACAGGGATTGTCTTTTTGATTTTACGTATACCTTATTCTAACTGATTTTTTATTTTCTAGATGTACGTTAAAGTTCAACGTGTATTTATCGATAGATGGTAACTTGATATGATAACCGTGTTGGCGTTTCTTGCAAGTGAAAAATGTATCATCTGGTAAATCCATTTATTACAAGTCAGTATTTAACACTTACTATTTGAATGGATGTGGTCTTTGCACCCTTATGTAAAGCTTGTTTTAAAACTTAGTTCACTTATTTTAACATCTTAGGCACGATTATGCTTTTTTGTGAACGTAGCGAATTTACGGAATTCTACGGTTTACTATTTACGTGGAAGACCCAAGGAAGTCCACACAGGGACGATTGTGTTTAAGTCCATGCACGTACTCTGCTTGCGTTGTATTATTTCTAACTTTTTTCTTACTACATTGGTTATTAATTATCCACCACATTTTACATTAATAGATTTCCATTCCTGGCCGCAACGATCTAAGATATTATGTGTGAATGGACAAACTGCCAACATTGCTATTAACAAATTGATTATTGTACGATTGGAGCAGTCGACGCACTATTAAACTTTCTTTTCATTTTCTTTCTTTTTGAGTTCCAAACTATTATAAATTTTAGTAATCAAAATTCACGTAGCTTTCTTTAGATTTATTAATTTAGTGCTTCATTTAGCGTTAGTAAAATAAATTAAACGTTAAATGATATCGTTTTGTTCAGTGGTTGCGTTCAGACTAACTAACGTTTGAACTTCATTTTGTTGGTTTGAACGCTATTCTTGCGCATGTTTGATGCTATTTTGTTTTATTTAGTACACTAACTTAGTGTTACTTTACGGGCGCACTTAGCCGATTGGTTTGGAAGAATAAGCACATCGAAAGATAAATTGGCACTAGGTGTAGCGTGTACTTCATGATTAAACGATTTGCCTGCTGAACTCGACGAAGACGGTGGTGGTTCGTAGTAAGATTACCAAAATCCAAGAAAATGACATCACAATTCATGCTTGTCAGTAAACAAAGCTCAATGTCTATAATGTAGTCCCTGGCACCACTATGATTAAAATTTTTGGTAAATAGGTCCTTAGGTGGCATCGTAGAAGTTTTAGATGTGTGTAGAAATGTAAATCTATTTCAATCTTGAACCTTGTAATACTTTCAATCTTCGAGTTTATGTTAAATTTTTTTTAAATAAACGTAATAAAATTTAATTCAATCTAAAATATTGAATAAACAAACGTTAAATAAATATTGTAAACGTAAGCTTAAGAATGTTGAGAACGCTGCCTAATGCTCGCATCAGTACATAATTTTGCGACATGTAATCAATAAATCTTTTCCTGTCGTTCCTCGCACATTTTACATCATGAGAAATAACTACTGAATGCCTATAAACTATTTAGTTAAAAAAAAGTTGTATTCGATAAATCATATTCAATATCATAATGTCAGCTTTACTGTAATTGAAGTCGTCTTTGCAATTGTTCTAACATGAAAACAAATATAATCAAACACGATTTAAAAACTACTACAGTATTATATTTGCCTTATTCAATTAAGTATTATACACTCATAAATTTTATTTTTAAAATCGATTTAACAATAAAATCCAATCTTAGTTTAGTTCTAACTAAAATAAATTGTCCATATAAATAAAACTGTAACCGCAACACCCTGTACATAAAAATGTTGTCAGTAAATGTGCTGAAGCACAGCAATAATAGGTATCGTTCAAATAGTTACTTTTATGCTTGTAGATTACATTAAGTTAAAACATTAGATTTCCAGTTAGTTACTGTCACATCAAATAGTTCACTCTAGTATTTATTTAAATAAATTCACCAATCTTTGCATTAATAAGTTCAAACTTTTAATAAATCAATGTGAACATTAGATTAACGTTAATTTACTAAACCCAAGCTGCAATCTGAAACAAAAACAACCATAAATAGGTTATTTCAGAGTACGAAATTATTGGAGTTAGCAAACCATTTCAAAAATAACAAAAGTAAGCAAAATGTGCAATAGTAATTACAAATTAACAAAAATCAATCATAGAAGAGACTAAATAGTCTCGATATTAATATACAAAATGCAATAGCAGTATTTAATGAACAATATCTTATTTTTAAGAATTATCTATGTCCCGTAAATGGTGCAACCATTATGCTGTCTGTTAGAGCTGTGACCGGCATTTCTAAAAAAAAATAATAAGTAGAGTTGTCTCATTTATGATACTTCATCGTTCGCTCGTTCGCTTGTCTGACTGCTTATTGTCAATTTTGTGAACCTGTCCTTAGGTGGTTGAGTATTCAGAGGATTAAACAAATACAAAAACCAGTTTGATTCGGTAAGCTATCTTGTACTTTTTTCTCCCTTTTGCAATAAGGAGTATCTAGTAATTTTAGATTAGATGGTTAAGGGTTTATTTTCCTGGCTCTTTACTAACTACAGTCGGAAGTTTGTAGATACGACAAAGTATATGTGGATAAACGCTTGGATGTCTACTTCCACAGTTCTTGTTCTAGATATGCGTCATAAGGCGCGCACATAAAAATTCCTGGTGAAAATGTATGCAATATAATACACCTCCTCGTTAGTAAAATGAACTCTATCCCTGCAAAGGTAATCAGCTACCTTTAATCACTATTTGCCCTTGCATCATTTATACTCATTACTAGAATTGTTATTTATTGTCATGTAGCTTAGATTTCAGAAATGTATGGATAGAAAACACAACCACCGGTGTCTGAGCCTCTATCCGTTCGGTTGCGGGCTGATATTCGGTTTCAGTTATCTGAGATCAAACTTATTAGTAATGCAGATAATACAATCAACAGTTATTTGAAAAAATTCCGGTCAATGCACGTTAATGTATAATTGTTAAACTTTCCTTGATACGGCTTTGATGACAGGTGGCAGATAAATGGGACCATAATAACGTAGTTTTCATGCTCTCAAAATATTTTAATGGGTATACTTTTCTCAACGTTATCAGCTCGTACAAATTTCTACAGAAATGTTTTCTAGGTCAATGTTAAATAAAATCGATATTTGTTTTAAAGTATACGGTGTTTATTGGGAGCTTCATTAGCGTATTTACTTGATTTAAATTTGACTAGAACAATTACTTGATGAGCAGTAAATTTATGAAGTATGCTCTGAGCATAAATAGGTAATTAAATTACTAATTTAATTAAAATATGGAGAATAAGAAAATAATACGGTGGCGGTTGTGAAAACAGATATTGGAATTTCTCTCACCGTATGGTTGGAGGTGGTACCAATGGTGACTTTGATTAATCCGTTGCTATTGTATTTTCCTATTATTGCCTCGGATATCTGTAATAAAAGGAAAACGTATAAGTTTAGTCGTCACAGTTGTCTGCATAGCGGTAGCGTGGTTATTATTATGCAGTAGTAAAATGTGATTTCTGTACCTTGAGACGGTACAGAACAAGTAGGACATAAGTTTGGGACGAGAAATAGTTATAGGAAGCCAATACTAATGTACTTATCTGCGGCATACCATCCCGTCGCCATTACGGTGAGTTTTCATTCAACTTAAGCCTCTGAGGAAGCCCAGAATGACATCGAATCCTATAATGGGTGGTGCTGGCGTTTTCTCGAATGTTGTTCTAACCCGATTCGGCACTTCTGCCTTCACACTACCGCTCACTATTGCTTTGGCGTAACTAACGCCGGTATTGTAGATTCCTACAGGTATTCCCCGTACAACCACCTTCAACGTACGCTTGCTGGTAGGTCCAATTCGTAAGAGAGAAGGTGACCCAGTCCTCCTTCTGGCGAAGCATTACTGGTAGCACCCTCTCCCTGGTAGAGGCGGTTTTCATGGCTTCAGGGCCGCCCGCGGTGTCTGCGAGGGCTGCGAAAGCATTATTGGTCTGTGTGGGCGTCAGACCGTATTTATGTGTCTTAGTTGGCTTCTTCTTGTTCGTCGAGCGATGAGGACTCGTTTCCAGCAGAGTCGCGGGTCTGTAGCCCGAATCGCCTCCTATCTATATTTTGTCTTGTTTTGTTTTTCCTTTTCTTCTTTTCCTAGTGTTGTCCTGGCTGCTAGGGAGATTCCACTGCAAATATAACAACTACGGAATCCCCTGCGGAGCTGGCGAGTTGTTGGTAATTGATGCTCCTTCCAAAAGCGGAAACTCGACCTCATTCGACAGAGTAGACATATCGGCACTCCAGATGAAGCGCTCTACCCGGAATATTGATGACTATACTGATAGAGGTCGGTAGGATACGTTTTTGTTACTTTTTTAAGCGATTACTACATGTTTCCTGTTGGGTATCGGCACCGGAGAATCGCAGTTTTAGACCAACTCAGTGGTTGATCAGTTGACTACCGCTGTGGTGTAAACCTCTTTGATTGGCTTCCTTTGGGGCGTCCCATGGATGTGAGGAGCTGTTGTAAAAAAGTTTTTGACGATTTTTACTTGCAATAGAGGGCATAAAATGAATTTTTTATTATTTCTGGTCTGGTCTAAAAAATATTACAAAGTTTTGACCTACGGTTCATGCTGCGTTTGTGTTTCTCTCTTCTGCAATGTATTCATTTTACTTCTACAATTCCTTCTAACGTCGTTGCACGTTTCAATTGCTGTTTTTCAACCAAATACTCCATTATCTCTGCTAAGAAATAGAACCAATGCATGTAAATTTTATTTGACAGTCATTTGTATTATTAGATCTAGTAAAGTACTGATACCAGTTAGTAATTTTTTAGGTGCTACTTATACACCTTTCTACCTCAACAGTCTTTAACTTACATGACGTGAAAAGTTCCAATGGAACGATTGGAATTTAATAAAAAATTACAAAGTACTCGCACACTTTATAAATGGCGCTATTAGTAAAGATGTCACAAACACAAAAACAATCATTTTTATGTGCAGCTTTATTTGCAATTTTAGGATGAATATGCATTTCTTGTAAAACATTGTTTGTGTTTATTAATATTCAGTAAGCAAAAATTTAAACGCTTACCTTTGCTTTAAGTGTTAACCCGTCAGTTGCAACTGTGCCGTATAGGTTAGAACTATCAAAATACATTAAACAAACTTGTGAAATTAAGATTACATTTGTTTCTCGTGTTTTTATTCTTAACTCTTACACATTATTTTGAAAGCAGACGGATTTAATCAAGCTGAATTGTTCTCAAAATGAAATTTTTAGTACTAATAATTTAGATACGTGCCCCAGTTTATGGTTTTTGTGCAATTCATGACGGCATCATGAAATACTATCACGCAATAGTAACAATCGGTTTCGCCTTGTAAACGTAATATCGTTTCTTGATGTTATTGAAAATAAAAAATAAGTGACAATAAACAGTCAGTGTAAAATAAAGTATGAATTCACTAACCTACACTGGCGGTGCGTTATTGCTATGCACCGAATTAGAGGTAGGCAAAGACGATTAAAATTGTAAGATAAACCAATATATTGTAAAATTTACTTTGTTACATATTAAAAGTCACTTTGCAATAGTGTATGTTACATCTATTGATTTAAATAAACATTTACTAAAAGAGGGTCCTTTCAGTGCGGAATGAATAATAATAAAGTTAAGAATACGCATCTCGTATGTAAGCAACCCGATACGCGTGCTTTGAATATGAAGATAGGGGTATTTTTGTGCTTATGTAAATAGACGTATTAAACTCTTGCTTATTTAATTTAGCTGAATAAGGGAACCTAGAATATAGCTACAATTTTATTAGAAGTACTTTTTTTAACTCTGTTATACATAAATTTTCGCAAAATGGATATTCTGTATAGCAACACCAAATTACTTGATGTTATTCATTCAGTTATTTTTTTGTGAAGTCTACCAGAATATGTAAATCTAGAACTAGAAGGAATTTTAAGAATATTGGTTTAAGGCTGAAGTGCTTGTTATGGTGGTTTATTATGTTAGATACTCTACTATAAATTTCATAATGGAATCGACTTGATATTCATAGCCATTCTTAATAGATACAAAAATCTTAGCAACAAAATTCAAACCGTACTTTTTTTATTCATTGTACGCTAAAACTTGAACAGGGGTTTCTGTGAAAGGTATTTTCTACCTCCACAAATAGTTCAACACATTTTCTCTAATTCTGTTTGTGGACAAAAGTCTGTAAACGCCCAATTACCTCGTAAATTGTTAGTCCGCATTGTACAAAATTTGGGATAAGCCTATTTTAGGATATGGAGATTTCGGATTTGACATTTTCAATGTTGCCAAATTTGCTGTTCCTCTGATATTAGTCACTTTGGTTTTTTAAATACATCACCCTGTATATGCAGTCATTGTTGGAATGTCCTCTACAATACGAGTTCAACCATATGTAACACTTATGATTTTATGTAGCCTAGGCCTTAAACAGATAAAACAATGCAATATATATGTAGATTTGAAGAAATTAGTAGCAGATAAGATGTGTTTAAGATAGGACGTGGTTAAGGTTGCGTGTTAAAATGGCAACTTCTAAATCAGTTCTGTAATGAGTAAATGGGTCTTTAGTTGAAATAGGCGCGAAAATAACATTTAACATTGCTTCTACGAAAAAATACGACTCCTTTAAACCCAGACCAAACGTGATCGTTAAAACCGTTAAAATTGTAAAGTAAACTTAAAGCGTAATTAAATACCACTCTTTTGTCTAAGGATTAAATTCAAACAGTTAAAAACCTTTGCAATAATAATGAATTATAGAGAACTAATAAAAAATAACTTATTTTATGCCACAGTAGCGCGGGGTAAAGGAAGCAATCATAAATACGTATTTGTAAGAATAATACCAGATGTGATTCATCCTTGTAATGAACCCCTTTCTATAACAAATCCAAACGTAAGCATTGTCATAGGAATAAATAAATAATAAAAATAAATAACTAGATCGAATCCGTAATCCAAAGTAAAAAAAAAACAAAATAAATAAAATAAACAAATAACTGGCTCTAATTTGTAACCTAAATTCTAAATGAAAGTAATTAAATAATTTCTTTTCTCAAATAAATGATAGCAAGTCGCGTTAGGGAACAGTCTAATCTAAATACAGGTAGAAAGGTACTGAATAGATTTTATCGGTTTGAATATTAATAACAAAACAGAAATAATAATAATCTAAACAGTACAATGTTCTCAAATATAAAAATACAAAAGATATGACTATACAGGGCAGATCCGTATTAAGTGGTGAGTTTTTGACATTTTTTTTCTCGTTGTGTTCAAATTTGAAGGTTGATCCAATTTTTAATTTTTGATACTTTACGTAATTCTAAATTTAATTATAACAGTGTATTGCATATTTTCTTATACAATATTTTTCCTTGACTGCAAATTCAAAATTTAAGCTCACTTTTACCTTGTTACTACGTTTGATCTTGATTGTACTTAATTAATTGTAAAAGTATACAATTAATGTCGGGAGAGCTAACAGGGCCATTATCGTCATTTATTGTTACCCTTCAATTGAATAAAAAAAAGAAACTTTGAAGATGGAAACCTTTAAGTTATCACAGTTCGCTAGAATAATAAAACAGAATTGATAAATAAATATTAAATTAAATGACAAAGAAATAATTATAACTCGGAAAGCTAAATTAAAAATTATTGAATCATTTGGTCGCAAATAAATAATAGCGTCCGGTGACAGGCGCGAGAGCCAGGAATCGCGTAGAGAGCAATCTGGTTGAAACGTGATGTGATTTAAGAGTATGTAAGTGAAAAATGTATATGTATATATGTACATTCAAATATCCATACAGTAAGTAAACACTATTATTTATATCTTTCTTGCCTGTCTATATTTCTACTTCTGACTTCCTTACGTGTCGAGACAGTTGACAAATAACTGTCCGGTAGTAGGACTATACTGATAGTAGGGAATGGTACATTGTCCGGGGCACCTTGTGGCCAGTAACCGGTCTGCTCGCTATGGTATTACTCAACAGAACAATACAATTGCCTCGGATCGACCTGGCTACAAGAGGCGGCCCTGTTGCTGACGACTGTGCAAAAAATGAATGGCGAGTAGTTACGTGGAATGTTAGAGGTATGCATGGTAAAGAATGTAATGTACGAAAGACACCTTGATATTCCGTGTGTATCAGAGATAACGCGCAAAGGAAAGAATTCTGTGGAGATGGAGAATGGCAGCCTAGCACCATGGTCTGGAGTTGCGACTGAAGTGTATGGCGCAAAAGGAGTTGGGGTGATCGTAAGTGAAAGAGCAAAAAGATATGATAAACAGTACGAATTGGCATCTCCCCCGGTAATATGGGTTAGAATGAAGTGGAGTTTCGAAGAATTTTTCTTATTGCAGGCTATGCATTGGGGAATGGAGAAAGAGACCAGGAGCGTGAGAACTTCTGGAATGAAGTAGAGAACGTGTTGAACGTATGTAAGCCAAACGAAAGAGTGATGATAGTGGGGGATATGAACGAATGGGTATGTGTACAGAGAGAACATACTGAACGCGTTCTAGGGAAGTTCGGAGACCAAAGAATCAATGAGAATGGTGAGCGCCTAGTGAACATCTGTGTGGAGAGATGCCTATTTGTATAAAATACGTGGTTTAAACATAAAAATGTGCATATGTATACATGGCAAAGAAGTGAATCTAAAAGTATGATAGACTTGATGGTGTATGATGAACGGTTTAGAAACCTGGCGAAAGACACAAAAAATTAGTGTAGGCAAACTAGTGGATAAAGGTGCGAGCAAAGCGTTGAATGTGAATGAAACACTGTAGAACGAACAAATAAAAGACACTAATTGTGCCCTGCGGATATGTGGAAGGGCGACTGTACGTAGACAGAAAAATGGCAACATGTAAGAAAAAGCGATTGTATGAGGTGTACAAATTAAGAAATAAAGAATCGAAATAGGCAGTGAGAATAGGTAAAGAGGATGTGATGGCTGCGGAAGGAGAGAAAATGTAGAATGATTTTGAGGGAAGCAAAAGACTCTTCTGGAAATTGGTCAAAAATACAAAACGTGGCCCAAAACAGAACACTGCAGGAGCAATGAATACGAGCAAGGAAATAGTATGGGACGATTGTGAAGTGAGGAAATTCTGGCAAGAATCTTTCGGAACGTTGTACAATAACGTGGAAAATAAGACTACAAGGTTAAATGAAGAGAATGTAGAAGGAATGGTGAATGAAACTGAGGATATTGGGATAAATGAGGTGGAAAAACGGTAGGAATGTTGAAAAACGGCAAAGGTACAGGGGTAGATTAAATCACTGGTGAAATGCTAAAGTATGGAGGTGCCAGATAATATGAAGATAGTGTGGATTGTTTAATGCCTCGTGTGTGGAAAAGTGCCGAGGGATTGGAAGAGCGCGATCGATCATTATACCACTCTATAAGGGTAAGGGGAACAAGGGTGTTTGCAAGAACTACGGAGAAAGAAATGGGTCTGCTCAGTGTGCCTGGTAAAGTATTTGGAAGAACTGTGATTGATAGAGTACGAGAAATTACATAAACTAAGGTTTGGGATGTGCAGGGTGGCAGGGAGAGGATGTGTGGATCAGATGGTTGCTTTCCAACAGGTGATCGAAAAGTGTTTAAGGGTAAAAAGAAAGCTGTAATGTGCGTTTGTAGATCTGGAGAAAGCATACTACAGAGTGAATAAAGAGAAGCTGTGGGAAACATTAAATTAACATGGCGTAAATAGAGGCCTAATAAATGGAATAAGGGCAGTATACAACGGTAGTCGGGCATGTGTTAGGGTGAGAGGAGGTGTGAGTGAATACTTTAATATTGAGCAAGGAATACGACAAGGCTGTGTGATGTCACCGTGGTTGTTCAAATGTACACATGGATAAATGTGTTAGACAACCATGTACCGATACAAATGGTTTAATGATTGGTGACGTAAATGTACGACTTATGGTGTATGCAGATGACACAGACTTATTAAGTGACAGTGCAGATGAGCTACAAACTGCTCTGAGGAAGTTTGGTACAGTCTGTGAGAGCATGGACCTAATGTTAAACATGAACAAAACTAAGATTGTGGTGTTCAATCGGGAAGGTGGAAAGGAGAGTAGTGTATTTGCCCTGCAAGATGAAATTATGGGGCAAGTGGACGAGCTGGTATATCTGGGTAGAATATTTACTGCAGATTGTGTAATGTAGGGCGAGATTGGGCGAAGGGTCAATGCTGGAAGGAAAGTGATTGGAAGTATGTGGACGATAATGATAAACGAAAGCAGTAGCCTAGCTGCGAAACAAGCAATGTATAATGGCGTGTTTGTCCCATCAGTACTGTATGGAAGCACTTCCTGGGTATGTCAAAAAAAGCACGAAAGAAAAATAAATGTCGTGGGTATGAGATTCCTGAGAAGCGCATGTGGTAAAACGGGAATGGACAAGATAAAGAATGAATGCATAATGAAGGAGTGTGGTGGATAGATATAAAAGTAGTACATTACGTTGGCCGTGCCTGGTAGACAGCGTAAAACGTGGCTCAATGTAGTAGAATGTATGAAAAAGGGGTTTTAAAAATAAAAGGGCATGTCAGTGACAATGTATGAACCTTGCGGAAGCTAGAGAGGTAGGAAAGCATGGAGAAAGATTGCCTACCTCGCAAGAGAATGGCGTGATGGTTAAGTTAAGTTTAAATGTTTAAATACAATAGAATTCCGTGATTTTGACATTTGTTTACCGTTTACATCATTAAATAGGAATGACAGTAGTTTGATGTGTTTTGAAAAGTTCTGCAAAGTAAATTATTTCTCTAAAGTGGTTGTTAATAAAAAAGAACGAATTAGTATTCTAATGATGATTGGGTACGGCGATAGAAAAAAAGATCTTATAGTGAAGTAGCCATCTTGTTCAACGATACTTTCCCAAACCGTTCTACTATCTATAAGGCAACGGTACAAGAAACTGTTACGCGGTTTGAGGACTTTGGAGGAGTAAGATAAATACCGATCAGGTAGATCAAAAACAGTTATAAATGACAACAAAACGTTAGATATAATGCAGAGTTTAGTTGAAGATCCACATATATCCTCACGCAGGTCTGCTCAATTACATGGTGTTGGTCATTCTTCAGTCTTACGTGTATTACATAAGAATAAAATTTAACCATACAAAATTCATGTATTGCAAGAAATAAGTAAAGATGATTTCGACCGTAGATTAGAGTTTGCTGGGGTAATGATGGATAAAATTGAAAATGACGGAAATTTCGTTAACAACATATGTTTTTTCCGACGAAGCAACCTTTACACTGTGTGAGAGAGGTAATCGACATAGCTTAAGGTACTGACGTAAATCCACACTGGATGTGTGAAAACTATACTCAAAGACCACAAAAATTGAATGTATGGTCAGGTATAGTGTACCCACTATACCTGACCATACATTCAATTTTTGTGGTCTTTGAGTATAGTTTTCACACATCCAGTGGGCCCTTCTTTATCGAAGAAAATTTAACACCAGATACGTACAAAATGCTAGTTAGAAATGAAATGGTACTTACACCGAGAAAGTTGTTTGGGGCCAATTTTAATCAGATATGGTTCCGTCAAGATGTAGTTCGAGCTCATTTTGGTGTAAATATTCGGGGTTATTTAGATGAGATATTTTCCGGACAATGGATTGATAGACGAATGGCCTCCACGTTCACATTATTTCAATCCTAAAGATATTTTTACTAGGGATACTTGATAAATTCAGTTTACAAACCTATGTTAAAAATGTTGTAATCTTTCAATTGTTACGTTTTAATCTAGTTGAAAATAGTTTGTATTAAAAAATTTATTGAGACAATTAGGCATCGCCAGACTTCTAGTTTATGTATTTAAGACCTTCTAAACTACATAAAATCGTAAGTGTTACATATGAACTCATATTCAAGAGGAGATTCCAATAATGACTGCATATACAGGGTGATGTATATAAAAAAACCAAAGTGATTAATAATAACAGATAAACGGAAAATCTGGCAACATTGCAAATGTCTAATCCGAAATCTCCGTACCCCAAAATAGGCTTATCCCAAATTTTCCACAATTCGGACTAACAATTGACGAGATAATTGGGTGTTTCCAGACTTTTGGTCCGCTCTGTATATTAAATAAAAAAAAAAACTGAAGTAGTTTGACATCGTGCTTATGTTGCATGCTTTAGTAATAAAGGTATATTAAAAATAAATGTTTGTAAATTAGACTTTAAGCTACTGTTACTTAATTTGAATTGTCCCGGATGTAACTCAATCGCAGGAGAGTAAGGTGTCGTATATTTGTCTTGACAAATGCACTAGGTCGTTTTAACAGTATGCATTTCCTATTGGCTTACACTTCTAAAATATTGTATATTAAAACTACTAAAAATAAACTAAATACTTCATAAGGACTGTAGTAAAACAAGCACGAAAACGGCCTTTCTTTAAAACAATTCCTCTTCTTTTTACTTGTCAAACCTTACCAATAACAACCGCGATGATTAAGCACGGTCGCCCCCGTATACCGTAACGGTTGTACCCCCAACTCCCGACGCCGCCCGTCTACCTACACCTACACACCACACACAACTCACATATACGCACACACCCTCGCCTCGCCACCATCATCCTAACGTAAACGCTCCCATTCAAACGCCTCATCAATTTCTACCTCATCTACGTACTCTTACATCTATGCACGATCCACCGCCTCCACAAAACCACACAAACCCACCCTCTTACACACACACCCGCCAAAAAACCTGTACCTGTCGTGATTTCTACACCCGCTTTCCCCAATCCTGAACCCATCCGCTCTCAATCCCCTAGGTATTGCATCCGTAATATGCCGAAATCCATAACCACACAGAAACCTTTATTCAACTCCATTAAATCCCTTGACTTTCCCTGGTTGAACTTAATGTTTAACCATAATCACACCTGTCCCTTAGAGACCTCCCCTCCGTTGCCGGATGGTACACAGTTTAGGCTGCGACACCACTTCGGCGATACACCGTCACCCTAACCCAACTCTGCGGTCCCGTCTCTCTGTTCCTAGAACCACTTTCCTTTTCCTGCGAGATTCTTCACGTAGATAAGGACATCCTAGCCGAAGAAATCCACCCTCTTAATTAAAAATTGCTTCCCATCCACTCCTTTTCAACTTACTGTACACCTACACCATCCGAATGCGTTGCTGTGACGGTGCACTTTACCACTTTTATAGTATTTATTTCATACTACTACCCGCACGGCCACAACACTCTATCCGATGACCTTTTAATCTACGCCTCTAGCCTCCCTAATGCAGTTATCCTAGGCGATTTCAATGGCCGCCACAATTCGGTAACACCGCAAGTAATGGCTATGGCAAGAGGCAGGCTATCATCTGCTCTGTTGCAGTTTCCACTCTTGCCAACATACTTCGAACATTTAGGTGTCTCAATGGTAGATCATATAGTTTCCGAACCCATAGCAGACTATTTCGATCGTGAGTGCTTTCTAGGTACCACGATCACATCTGATCACATACCACTATTGGTCAAAACTTTATGTTGTACAGCTCCCTTTACACCTCCTCAACACAAAGTCATTAAATATTTTTCAAAAGCAGACTGGAATGCGTTCTCCGAACAAATCTCCAACAACCTTCCTACACCCAATCTTCAAACGACCCAAGATCTCGAGAGAGCCATTAGAGACCTAACTTCCGTAATTACGGAAGTGGCCGATATCTCTGTACCATTAAAAAACATCGGCATTTCCCGCAAACCGGTGCCACAGCACATTGTGAATTGGATCATCCAGAGAAGACGAATATAACGTCAATTCTTGCGATCCAGGGATCCGGCTCTCAAGACCGAATACTATCGCCTTAACGCCTTAATCGGGCGAGAAGCAAACAAACAATCCGAAGACTCCTGGGCCAAAGCCACCTCCCAGTTAGATTATAGCAACTGTTCGATAGACTGACCAGAAGAAAAGTTAACCCTAAATCCCACCTAACTGACCTTCAGGGTAACCTAATCTCCTCCGACCATGGAAAGGTCGATTTATTTGGTCACCACCTTCAATCAATCCACAGATTATCCCCAGTTCGATAACCGGTTCAAGGCACTCCTAGAGGGTAGCCTTGAAGAATTCCGCAAGCTTAGCCTTCCTGAAATCCACACCTTGATAACGAGAATCCCTTTTATGCCCCCATCAAGTCCGAGCAGGTCCACACTTATTTCAAAAAAGGAAAAAATGGTCATGACGGCCTAAATCGTAAAATCCTCCGTCACTTACCCGGCCCAGCCCTCCTATTACTCTACAACATGTACAAGCAATTCCTAATCCTGTCCCATTTCCCGACGGATGGGACATCAGCCTTCACCGTCATGATACCGAAACTCCACGCCGACATAACCTCACCCTCCTATAGACCAATCTCCCTCCTGAGTTGCATCGGAAAATGCTTTGAGCAGATTATAGCCAGGCGACTTAGAAACCACCTAAAATTCAACGACTTCCTTCTTATAGCCAGTTAGGCTTCCGTCCCAACCGAACGTGTCACGATCCCTTGTTGAAGCTGCTTACAGAAACCACCAGAGCATTCAATCACAATCAATGCAATCTGGCTGTGTTTCTGGACATTAAGCAAGCGTTCGACAGGGTCTCGCACGCCAGTCTCCTGCACAGGATCTGAAACCTCAACATTCCTGACCTCTTCTCCAAACTCCTACCTTCTCCAATCCTTTTCAATCTACAGCAGGCGTACCGCAAGGTTCTGCCTTAGCCCCTATCCTTTAGACCATCTGTGCATCAGACATTTCCGAAGTTACACAACCCGGAGTAGTCGTTGCGCAGTTTGCGGATGACATCGCCTTCTGGACGGTTAATCGGAACAGCGAAACAGCCTCCCGCCTCATATCCAAAACCCCACGGAACTTTTCCAACTGGGCAAACTAGTGAAGAGTCTCCATCAATCCCTCCAAAATCCAAACAGTCCTCTCCCGACATCCTAACTACACCGAAGATAAGTTCCCAAAGCTTGCCTCCAGAAATGTTTCCTTCGCCCTAAACCAAGAATGACTCACACTAAAATATAAAGTCACCTACTTAGGAATCCGCTTCAGTAGAACCTTCAATTGCCTCCCCGATGTAAAAAGAACACTCAATAGGATTAGAAACCGCGCAAACCTACTGGGCGCCCTTTCGGGTAAAATCAGAGATTGTCACCCTAAAATACTTCAATACACCTAAAAAACATACATCCGCCCTGTTATGGATTTCCGAGCACCCATATACACCAATATTAACTCCAATCACATTTTCTCTATCACTTCCTGTGAACGCCGAATTTTTAGACGCATACACAGGTTACCCCTCAGGTGCCCTAGTGACCTCACAACACAGCACGCAAACATACCACCAATCACACACAGGATCCAAGCACTTCAGAAAAGCTTCGCTCATAAAAGTCTTTTCGGCGATACTATCCTAACCAAATAAATCCTTACCACTCCCTACAACTACCGTTTTCTCCAATTTCCACGAAGAAAGCCTAATTTAAAATTCAAGCACTCCCCCCCACCCCGCGATCGTTACACAACTCCTTGACGACCTCCCCGAGGAGATAGACGAATCCCTAGATAACATCCCCCGTCTATTCGACGACGACCTGGCATGGTACCGGACAACATTTGGGTTAACCAAACTAAGCACGCTACATTCCTGTAAACAACACGCACACTTAAACCAATTAAGACATTATTCAATATCCAAATAAACATAAATCCTCATGATTGTACACTATACAATAACACAAAACATATATATATATATATATATATATATATATATATATATAAGCTAATAGTATGTACAATGCTAACCATGAGCATACCAACAAAAAAAAGACAAAGTATTGGTGGTGTTCTGATATTTTGCTATTGGATGCAAACAATCCCTGCTTGTATACTCATTTACATTTCGGGGGCGTACCGCCGTTGAGTAAATAACTATGCTGGCTACCTTTCCTTACACATTTCGTTGGTACAGACTCCGAATAGATGTAATTGTGGGGCTTGTGCAATAAATACTCACGGGAGAGGATAAGTGTGTAAGTCACAGTATAGATTTGTTTGACAATTGAGGTCGAAACCTTCGTTAACCAAATAATGCTCTTAGTAATACTAATCCCCCTTGCGAGGTACGTGCTCCGTATAGATGAACTATGGATTACATCTAGGTCAAAAATTAGTAAGGAATAGAGTGGCTTTCGTTAAATCACTTCACTTCTTGGAGTGTGAACCTCCGGTAGCGAAGCAACGTTTGTGAAGATTAGTTTTTCCCCCCCACCCCGCGATCGTTACACAACTCCTTGACGACCTCCCCGAGGAGATAGACGAATCCCTAGATAACATCCCCCGTCTATTCGACGACGACCTGGCATGGTACCGGACAACATTTGGGTTAACCAAACTAAGCACGCTACATTCCTGTAAACAACACGCACACTTAAACCAATTAAGACATTATTCAATATCCAAATAAACATAAATCCTCATGATTGTACACTATACAATAACACAAAACATATATATATATATATATATATATATATATATATATATATATATATATATATATAAGCTAATAGTATGTACAATGCTAACCATGAGCATACCAACAAAAAAAAAAGACAAAGTATTGGTGGTGTTCTGATATTTTGCTATTGGATGCAAACAATCCCTGCTTGTATACTCATTTACATTTCGGGGGCGTACCGCCGTTGAGTAAATAACTATGCTGGCTACCTTTCCTTACACATTTCGTTGGTACAGACTCCGAATAGATGTAATTGTGGGGCTTGTGCAATAAATACTCACGGGGAGAGGATAAGTGTGTAAGTCACAGTATAGATTTGTTTGACAATTGAGGTCGAAACCTTCGTTAACCAAATAATGCTCTTAGTAATACTAATCCCCCTTGCGAGGTACGTGCTCCGTATAGATGAACTATGGATTACATCTAGGTCAAAAATTAGTAAGGAATAGAGTGGCTTTCGTTAAATCACTTCACTTCTTGGAGTGTGAACCTCCGGTAGCGAAGCAACGTTTGTGAAGATTAGTTTTTTTTCCTTTTCTCCGCAAACAGAAACCAAGTCAAGTCCGTAAATCAATTGGTGTTAATCATCAAATGTTGATGGCATATTTGAGTTGGCAATTATAAATAATTACACCGTAAAGCGAAAAATTGTTTATGATAAACGAACTTGGGGATTTAAAAGATTACTCCGCCAACTCTCAGAAGTTTCGAAAGTTTATGTCAATCTCAAAAATCTAAAACATAATTTTGACATCTGCGACTACCGTTTAGGACTAAATTTAATCCGTTAATTGTATAAAAACTAAATTCAGTAGATCACTTTCGATATTAATAGTTAATGTTAAATATGCAATAATTTTTGTAACATTAAGCAAATAAATATAACTCTACAATGGAATTTTTATCTACTTTCTATTTTGAGAAATAAATTGTATTGTAGCAATGCATCCAACCCCAAACCCATGCGCAGGAAGTGACACACTTCTCAATTTTTTGAAACCGTAAAGCGACAAAAGTGTTAGTACTTAATAATTAGGCCGTTATACAGAATGAGTATTTTTGTAAAGGAATTGGTAAATTTTTATGTATCAATCGCTCCGTCATTTAATAACCGATCATTTTAGAATGTCGAAATAAGAATCAAATCATTAATTAATTTAATTTTTATTTGCTCGCACCTGGTCGTAGGAAAATGGGGATTTCCAAGGGGACCCCACTGCGATCGTCTCGAAGTTATATAGGCAGGTCGCGCGAACGACCCACTATCCTTATCGTTCTTGTTGCGTTGCACAAATCGAAGCTGCGTGTATTTTAAGAGTATTAGGTAAAGGAGTAATTTTAAATTGCTTAATTAGACTTAACTTAATAGGTGCTCGCTCTGTAATTAAACCTAAAAGTGATTAATCTGTTTCAATACTTGCAGAAAAATTTTCTACTGAAAACCGTTTATTTAAATTTTAACCGCTGCAATTTACTTAGATTCAAAGAGTTCGTATTTATTAACCACCATTTAGTCATCCATCAATGATTGGTGAAGGACTCTTCTTTGTAAAGGAGACCTTTGTCAACTGCCGTATCTGCCTTCCGCCCGAATTAATTTTGTTTTAGCTGCCACCGCCGAAAACACTTTGAACTATCCTCCATTGCAGTACCTGGAGCAGCTGTTTGGAAACCGCGCAAATTCAGGATTGGACCCAAAGACCGCCTGGACATTAGCTTATCTTTCGATGGCGCCCGAATCCCGCTTCAACCACTGTACCGAAGAAACTGTCATTCGCATACCGCCCAGGAATTGACCCCGAAAAACAAAATAAATACCGTAAATTATAATTAAACTAAATAAATTAAAATTTCCAAAAGAGTCCTGATTCTTGAATTGGTCTACGTTGAGGGCAGGCTTCACCAGCCATCATCGTAAAAACCTTACATGTTACTAAGTAGCTATTTGCAACCCCTCGCGGTGTAAACGCCGAGTAGACGTAAAAATAGTTAATTTTCTGGTTGTTGGTGATGAAACGAGGACATAATATTTTACAAATACTATGAAATTAGGATATTTTGGGAGTATTAATGACAAGAATATAATAGGCAAGTTTTTTGGTTAACGCGTAACGCAGGTACTTCTCAGGATCCTTTTCTTAAAGGCAAGGAAAGGAAAAGGATTGGGCAACTTATAGTATTTATAAAAATATTGCATTCAGTTGTGGAAGGAAATGGGACATCAGTTTTGATAGGGATTCATTTTCTAAGATTAAAAAATTAATCGGGATGATTTTAAGGATTATGACAAAAGCAAAGAGTTGGACTTTGCGTATTAGGATCATTTTGTTTTACGTTGGGCATACACCCGAGTAAGTGTTTAGTGTGCCGGCACTGTAGTGTTTTTGCAGAAGGGATCGATTAATAATCTGCCTTAGCAGAAAAGAAACCTTTACAACGGAAAACTGATCTGGTAAATATGATAAAAAATTTGTGACTTACCCCAGAGTGAGTCGGCAGGTAGAAACAACGGTGTCTGTTTCCAACTAGGTCGGAATAGAAATTAGGGACGAAGTCAGGGGTAAAACAAAAAAAAATAGTTGGGTGAGCATTCACCCCACCTGGTATCGTGCGTTTGGATAATCACCCGGAGCCAGGAAGGTTACATTATTAAAATTACGCAAAATGAATGCAATATATAGTATGATGACTGTAAATTATAATCAACTTAAACAAAGGAGATAGTTGATGGCTTCATCCTTCACAAAAGGAAGTGAGATAGTTCTTGTCTCCCTTAAAACTGGATAGTTTTTATTTTATTTACAATTACGGTTTAATGATAGCGTTTTTGACCAAATATGAATAAACAGAAATACTTTTGAGAATTGGATCGGACATGTGTTTTAACATAAAATCCTGGTGGTGTCTAACCGAGGATCGCTACTTATTAAACGTTAATTGTGGTGGTGGCTAAAGCTTTGCTCCGTAATGTGCAATGAGGTATGATTTTACGGATTTATCCAGGTTAGATTAAATAATTGGGTTTTCTTTATCACACAGGAAAACGGGTTTTAGTACTTTATTAAGTATTCTGGATACAAAAAGCAGTAGATTCGTGTCAAAGAGCTGTAATTCCGGGTTTAATTATTCATCTGGACAGGAAGATATCATTTTCGTGTTTAAATACTGTAATTCTGGTTTTGTTTACTTTCTCGAGGATATCTATTTTTGACGGGAACAGAAACAGGGCTTTCTGGTGATTATTAATCGATTGCGTGTTTACAATGGTTGGGTGGACCCCCCAGCTCGTTTGGGTAAATGTTTTATAGGTGGCGGCGGGATAGGTTAATTAACCAACGGGAATGCACCCTTTCATAGATGCGAGGTTGAAAAATATCTGAAAACTTTACTTTGCGGGCATTTCCATAGGAATTCCCTATACTTTTCAGGCGACAACCTAAAACCAAAGAGTAGGATTTTGGGTACTAGGAGGTGTTATTAACTGCATGTTTACACACTCTAAGAGAAATGATCCTAATGTATATATTGCAATAAAGAAAAAAACATTTTTTAATTTTAAATTGTTTTAAACTATAAAGTACGAACCTGTCTGGTAGCGCCCAAGGGAAGCTATTCCTTTCATACAGTTATGATAACCGGGTTGGACAGATGTTTGTGATAATAAGATAACAAAGGGAACGATTTTTGTATAGCTGTTTTACGATCAAACAAAACATCAATACGTCCAAAGGTACAGTTTTATGCTTTATATTATATAAAAGAATTTATATTTTATGTGGTATAAATGCAATTTTTAGGTATCGGTTTTAAGAATGAAAATTGAAACGAACCTAACTAATATTAATCTTTAATTTTGTTGTCTTTGAAACACGTCCATATATTAAGTCATTAAATCATTGCGGAAAACAAACATTTTTTACCGAATTCTGTTGCCTGATGAACCAATATTCAATAGTAAATGAGGAATGGCGAAGGACGCAAATGAAATGAAGGAGATGAAGACGATGGTAAGAAATATGAAAAGAAGGGAACTAGAAGTAAACACAGAGAAACAAAGATATTAATATTCAGAAAGAGATGTGGGAGGAGAAAACTGGAAGAGTGGAAATGGGGAGATGAGGAAGTTGAGCAGGTGACGGAATTCACATACCTGGTATATACAATGAGACAGGACAATAAGGATGGGGAGCGTATAAGGGAAAGAGTGAGAATAGACAACAAATTAATAGGACAAGTGTGCGGGAAAGGTTGTTTGGAGTAGACCTAGGGAAAGGGAAGATGCTAATAGACAAATTAATACAAAGTGTGGAGATATATGGGGCAGAAGTGCGGGGGTGGATGGAGAAAAGGGGTGGAAAGGCTGCAAGAAAAATATTGGTAAAGGGGTATTGGGGGTAGAAAAGGAAAAACCTGGGTATATTATAAGGGAGGACGTGCAGATAGAAAAAATAAGGGTGGAGGCTGGAAGAAGGGCAATGAAATATGAGGAAGAAATGAGAGAAAGAATGGAGTGTAAAATATTGCAGGCGTGCTGGAAAGAGAGAAAGAAAGGGAGAGAGAGATACGGACAAGAGCGGAGTGAGGAATATTATAAATGGAACGGGTACGCGACGGGGAAAGTAGAGAGGCTAAGGGTAGAGGGAGTCAGGGTGAGAGGACTTAATAAGGAGGGACAGGGATGTCCAAAAGCAAAGAAGATGGGTAAAAATAAGAGAAGCAAAATATAATGTTAATTACAAAAAGGTTAAAGGAAAAGGGATACCAGAGTATTTGAAAGGAGAAGGAAGGAATGGAAAAAACAAAAAATGATAGCGAGGTTCAGGTGTGGTAACGAAGAGTGGGGAAACAAGTATTGGCGAAACGAGGAAGAAAGAAGATGTAGGTTATGCGGAGAAGGAATGGGGAATGTAAGGCATGTGATAATAGGGTGTAGGGAGTTAAGGGAGGAGGATAGGAGTATAGAAGAAATACTTGAGGAAAAGGGAGGGGAGTGAAATGGATGGAGTAAACAGCTAATGGGAGAGGTACCAATAAAATTAAATATAATGGGTGATAGGACAAATGGAGAACATAGATAGTGTAAAAATGTAAATGGTAGAGTAAATAGAAATTGTAAAACTAGAATACTTTGCAACATTGTAAAGAATGAGCAAATAAAGATAAACTTACTAGTAAATGAGGAACCAATGTGCACAGTTTGGATTACTGGTTCGCAAGAAATATCCACTGGATGCAGTAGGTGTAGCATCAGGGAAGAAGCAGCGTGAATGTTTGGTGTGGTATTCTAATCACACAAACTTTAGATACGTTTGTATTTAATAAGCCTCTTAGAGTACAAAAATATTTAAATTTTTTGGACAATGGCTTTCCAGTTCTTTCGCAAATCTGACGTTGGAAACTAGAAAAACAATGTTTTTTCAGTATGATTATCCGTCTCATTTCGCGGCAAATATCCGTTGACTGCATTTACTAATCGGTAGATTGTCAGAGGGAGCCTATTTTATTAGCTCGAGAAGTTACTTTTTAGGTCCATAAATAAAAGGAACCGTCAAATACTATTGTTTTCACTATTAGTTTAGTAGAATTATTACCTAAGTTTTCTTGTAGGTCACCTGATTCGTGTTTACCTATTCAAATATAATTAAATTAAAAGATCTTGTTTGTACCACAAGACCTGCAACGAAGAAAAATATAATTTAACGGATAACGGACGCTATTCGTAGAATAAGTATAGCGGAAGTGGAAAGGGCTGTTTGGAGAACCAAGTAGAGGCTAGAACTATTTATTCAAAATAATGGATATCAGTTTAAACTTTCAGGATGTCACTGACTACTCCATGGTTTGCTGACTTTGTTTTATTCATATTTTTACTAATATTTCCAGTTTAAAATGAGATATGCAATTGTGATTTTCACCAGTTTTTTAGGTTCTAGCGGCATTATTAAAGGCTGTTATCTACTTATAAGGTAAAAGATGGGGAATGGAAAGCTCTTCTAAACGAGATGAAATTCACTTAATTCCATTAAGTCAAACGAGAGTTATGAGCATTATTCAATATAAATACGCTACCTTCCCCACCTCTTTATTGGACACATGCCAAAGACTACACATGAAGTTTTTGAACCTACCGTTCCTCGTAAATTTTTGGTTGTGAGAGCAGAAGTTTCTGAGATACAGCCGGTCATAAGGGTTTATTAAATTATTCAATCTCTTAAACGACTTGTAGGCTTTACTACAGGAGTTAGTCACGATTACGAACCGTATTTTGAGAAGTAAAAGTAAAGCTTGTTTCTCACGTAACAACTCGTAATTCACATTATCCAATAAAATTAGATTGAACATTTTCAATTCAGATTTGAAGTTAAGTCGTGTCGTTTAATTTCTTTTTTGTTCAGTGTTCAATAAATAATAAGGAAAGTATACATGCAGTGTACGTGGTGAATAGAAAAAGTTTTGGGGATAATACATTTTAATTAAGTATTTATTGGTAAAGACATTAAGTAAATTGATATTCTTTTTTTTGTGGTTTTACATTTGTCTTACATAACAATTGTTTACTTACTATTTTGAGTGCAATTCTGTTGAATTAGCACATTAATCGAAATTTAATGCAGAAAATATAAGTTGCATAATGGGAAAGCATTGTTGGTGAACATGCGTGCCTTATTTTTTATATAATATATTTATTAAGTGTTTAGATATTCTTCTTGCTGCAAATGTTGCCAAGTTAGTTGGAAAATATTTTAAAGCTACACCATTTGTTGTTTTTAATGACCAAAGTAGTTGTGAATGAAGGGTAGAAGGTTAAACCCTCGATTTGCGTATATTTAAATGTCAGAAAACCAGAAAGAGTATTAAGCCGAGTTGTTAGCTACATTTATTTACAGTATTATAAATATTTTGTAACAGTTTTTGTTTGTGTAGCGCGACGTTTCGAAAGCGGACCTTGTTTTCGTCAACAGGTTTAGTCCTGTGCATTTACATACATTTCTCAAGCACTTAACTACTCTCCGATTCATGGTTGCGTAGTAGTTTATTGCGCATGGTTTTCGCGCATTATTAGAATCCATATGGGTTTCATTTCTACACTAATTTGGCTTATTGACTTTCTTCCGGTGCGATGTAGGTGAACGCTTTGAGTTTTCGGCCAGTTGTATTCCATTCTTTGCTATTATCTATATGTTATACCATTGGATTCGGTGGTCTTCATTCTAGACAACTTCGTCGATTCTTTAACTTTCTGTTCAGTCCTTACTGTAATTCTTGTGTTTCTGGGTTCTCACTTTGCGCGGTCTACTGCTCTCTCCTACGTCCAACCTGCCGCATTTGCATGGTAGGTTGTGTACACAATTTTTAGAAATTTGGTCTTCATTGTGTTGTTTGGT
Source organism: Vesta saturnalis (assembly GCA_036346205.1). Taxonomy (NCBI): domain Eukaryota; kingdom Metazoa; phylum Arthropoda; class Insecta; order Coleoptera; family Lampyridae; genus Vesta; species Vesta saturnalis. Next base: position 2,584,877 of record JARFJB010002385.1, on the reverse strand, counting down.
TTTGGTTAGTATTCCCCTGAGCGTTTTTCTGGATTTGAAAGCAGTTCGTATCTGCTGTCTATCTTGCGCATTTTGTCCGAGGTACCTGCTTTACGATTATTTCAGTAAATTTACAATTACATGCAAATCTTTGAATTCTCTTTGCACTTGTGGAAAAGATTTTAAATATTAACACGTTTTACCATTATGTAGTGTATGACAATATATAGTAACATACTTATCTTTTTTGGGTTTTTTAATGGTGTATTTTTATATTATATAATCTAAACGTTTCGATAACACTTACAGTTATCTTCGTCTGTATTAATATCTATTATTATTATTATTATTATTATTATTACTGACGAAATAATGTAAGTGTTATCGAAACGTTTAGATTGTATAATATAAAAATACACCATTAAAAAACCCAAAAAAAGACAAGTATTTTATTATGTGTAATAATGGTGAAAGTTTACATTTTCATATAATAATACAGAATTATTTATATCTTGGTGAATTGAATTGTATTATATTAGCGATTATTAACAATTATTTCTTGACCAAATTTTAATACTAGTGGCGTCCTTGGAATTAATTCCGAATGATTTGACGTATCGAGATATGGTGCTTTAGACCCAACGTTTCAGCTCTGTAAGTAATGTTTATGTATTTTTCGTTACCATAGGGATTTTGGCGAATATATGTCAAAATCGTTTTTATGCACCAATTTCGTTGGGAAAATGTTCCAAAGCAATGCATCGATGTCCGATAAGTCAATTTAATTCATTTTTCACAACCAGATTCATTTTAGCTAAGAGACGTAAAAATCACTATTTTTGCACCAATTTCCTTGGAAAAACATCTCTAAGTATTGCATCGTTGCCTAGTAAGTGGAACTAATGCATTTCCTTTGACCATACGGATTTTGACTGAGAGTCAAAATCCTTATTTATGTAGTAATTTTGTAGGGAAAACCACCTTAAGTATTGTCTCGTTGACCAATACGTTATATTAATACATTTTCCGTGACCATATGAATATGATGTCAAAAATGTAATATACGCACCAATTTCTTCGGGGAAATGTTCTTACGCATTAGTTCGATATCCAAGAGGGAATTTCATGCATCTTTGGGGACCAATCGCCCAAGAAGTGCATTTTGCATATTTTTGTGATTACGTGCATTTTGACCAATAGATGTCAAAATCTTTATTTATAAACAAATTTCGTTGGGAATACGTCCAAACATTACTTTGATGCCCAAGAAGTAAATTTTATGAATTCTCGGTGATCACGTGTATCTCGACTAATAGTTATTTAAGCAGCAATGCATACGCGTTAGCTCAATAGCACGAATTGAATTTGCGGCGACTACGTGCATTTTTACCAAGAAAGGCCTTGATTTGTGCATCAATGTTGCTGGGAAAAGTAATAAAGTAAGACGTATTTCTATTGGCGTCAATTGGGTGGATAATGGTTTCCGCAAAAACATTGTAATAATTGATACATTATCAAGATCGTTTATGGCATTGAACAATTCGTCTTTTATACGCACGTTAGCTCGGTCTAAGAACGTTATATAGTTTTGAGTACTAAGTCATCACGATGCGAAGCTTGGTTATATTGTGATGGACAAAAACTATACATTTTTCTGATATTGAACACATACATATTGCACTTGACACGTTGAATACCTTTATTTATAGACCAAACTGGTTGAAGAAAAGATTAACCATTTAGTTGTAATAAACCAAACTACGTTTCTCCAGAAAATTACATCCAATATAATTTTATTGAGACATACCAACTATTCAAGGATTTACTTTAATCCATTCACAAAGATAATACAATGCGCAAGTAGAAGTTTACGTAAAAAAATAGTTAACCCATAAAGGACGGGCGTTGCCATATGTCAACACCGGACGACGTCGATAAAAATGTAATCTGTAGTGAGTTGCAAATACTTTGCGGGGTCAAAATTAAAATACGCATGTTTCCTTTCAGTTGCGGTTTAACAGTAGAACGTCCGCAGATGGCATATTCAGACGATATAAACTTTGAAAGCACTTATATAGTACTTCTAGATCCGAAGGAATTAACTGACAAAGATTCTGCGGGAGAAGACGGTGGTGGTTTTGAATAACTTCTTGTCTTTTCTTTTTTCTTTGGTTTTTGCACCTGCTACGGTCTACAGTTGGTATATGGTAACAATAGATATTTTATAAAATGTCATATTTTTTTGTAACCTTTCTATTAAAGTTTGTCATAAAAATGTAAAACTAATAAACTTTTCATGAATAGACATGCTTTTTGGAAAAAAACCATAATTTTAGTAATACGAATTTCAAAACATTTCTAAGTGCATCATAAAATCTAAATTTTGAATTTATGCGAAGGCAGCATAAGAAATAAGTCATTTTTTCATACATACTCTAAAACTTTAGGTACCTGTCAGAAAGTAGTACTAGTCGGATACGTGTCCGACCTACCACGTAACATAAAATAAGAAGGGGCTCGGCTGAGAACTCGGTCAACCGAGCGTGGGAAGTTTTGAAGCGTGGATAAATAGTAGAAGTAAGTAGGTTAGTGAAAAAGAAGAGAAAAACAAATGTAGTAAAAGTGGTGAAGAGAATAAATAGGAATAGAGCGCCACAAGCTTTAAAATTGTAAATTATGGTTTAATAAGGGAGGTCCCGTAAAGCTTGAACCGGGGAGAAGAGAAGGAGAATAATTAAATGCCAATTCCCGTAATAACAGTATTTTATTCAAATTCCTTCAGTAATACTAAACACGTTTAGTGTAAATGTATAAAATGTAATGATTCCACCTAATTAGCATATACAAAGGTTTATAAAAAAATATTTTATATTAACTGTTCCCCATGCGAATATTTACAATAATATTTTATATTAAATTTTCCCCAAAAGTATTGCACAAATTTTGCGTACATGTGTAACACTTAAGGATTTTAATCAATTATCACTTGAACACGTATGATACTACGACGACAAGCTGATAAGAACAATTAACTACTCCAAAAGGCAAAAGGATTAAAGTTTTGATAATTTTTCCACTTCTCGGCTTCGTTCAAAGATCTTTCAAGGCTTTAACCTGGAAAGGAAATTTCACAGACAGAGTAAATATTAGTTTAGATTCGGTAACTTGACTTGCTGTTGTTTTACACAAATCGCACAAACGCATTAAATCATAAAAAAGATGTATAGAAGAGGTTGCTCAGTTCACACTTGACATTGATAATAATTTACATATAACTAACGCAGTTAAAATTATATCTCATCTTACCTGAACATTCCAATCGACGGTATAAAATTATGATTAAACCTAAAAGACTAATTTAAAATACGAAGAGGATATAATATCACTCTAAATATTGACGTAAGTGTAAAAATTGGATTACGAACACAACCGGTATGACAACAAAAAAATTGTACTACTGCGCAAATGGTAACGCACCCGCCTATTACTTCTTCAACGATAAAATGGACAGCAACGTTAACACCATACTATATGTGGCCGGTGAAGTTTGTGACCAGTAAATTCAAATTAGGTCGTTATAGCAACACCCATTAGCACACTATCTGCTAGGTATCATCACACCCTTATCGGGAAAAACCGAGTCTATGGTCAAGCTATATATATATATATATATATATATATATATATATATATATATATATATATATATATATATATATATATATATATATATATCTGGAAAACTTTGTAGACCATGCGATATCCGAATTCACAGAGAAACCAAGGATGTGGCTTAGATACGTGGACGATACCTTCGTAGTTTAGCAACACGGCAAGCATAAGCTAGATGAATTACTGTATCATCTAACTATCTGCGCACCTTCCATAAAATTGACAGTGGAATTGGAGTCGGAAAAAACTGCCATTCCTTGATGTACTTGTACATTTTCACGACAAGTATATACAGGAAACCTACCCACACGGAGAGGTACCTACACTACAACTCAAATCACCACAAAAACGTGGAATTAGGCGTGGCAAAATGATAGGGCAAAAACAATATCCTTAAAACAAGAGGACCTGAACAAAAAAAAAGGAAATACTGCTAGAACACCCAAAAGAAATGGCTACCCCGATCTAACACGTAACCTAAACAGGGAAAGGGTAACCGAAAAAGCAGAACCTAAACACACAGCGATAATACCATATATACAAGGTTCCTCAGACAAAATACGAAGGATAGGTAGTATATACAATATACGTTCTGCCTTCAACTCGACCAGAACGCTTAGGGTAATAATAACCAAAACCAAACCACACAAGGAAGATCAGAATTTCAAGAATTATGTATAAAACCTACCATTCGAATGCGGCAGAGCATAGATAGGAGAGGGCAGTAGACCACTCAAAGTGAGAAGGCAGGAACACAAGAACAAAATCCTCAAGGGCGGAACAGAAAAATCATGAATCGCCGAACATGTCTGGAACGAAGACCACCGCATTCAATTAGATAACATACAGATAGTGGCAAAGGACGAGAACACAACTCGTCGGAAACTCAAAGAAGCCACTAGCAGAAAATCCAATAAGCCTAGTTAGTGTGGAAATGGATTCCAATAATGCGCTATGAGTTTAAGCGCAATACACCTGCGCAAGAAGCCAATGCGCAACATGCGCAAACACGAAAGGTTACATATATATATATATATATATATATATATATATATATATATATATATATATATATATATACACATACGAACCCCGTCCCATCTCAATTGGCCCACCAATAATTTTTCTTTTTAAATAAAATTATGCATTATTCACGGTAAATTTAATTTAAATATTTATTTTTATTGTTATTTGTAACAACATTTTAAACAGTTTAAAACATTTTATTGCAACATTTAACTTTAAATTATTTTTTAATTGTTAAAAACAAGGAAAACGTACAAAATCCAAAAACCTTTACCACTGTGTGATGTCGCCTTTATTTTTAATTACGGCTTGAATTCTTTTGGGCATCGTACTTATTAAGTTTTGACACTCATCTTGAGTGAAAGTATCCCAAATATTTTGAAGTTTGTGTTTTAATTCGACTACGTTTCTAGCTGGTTGTATTCGTAATCCTTTTTTCATTGTGTGCCAAAGGGTTTCTATTGGTGACAAGTTGTAACATTAAAAGCGGCTGCCTAAGTATAAACACTAAAACTGGGCCAACTTATAACATTAACACAAAAGCGGTGATGTAATAAATTGATTGTAATTGATCGAATAATTTTAATTAATAAAAAAATACCAAATATCAATCGCTACTGCCGTCGGCTCAATCGGAAGATGAAATAGGGAGAGTTCTAATATACTGAGTTTAATTAACATACCTGAAATACTGCGTGCTTCTCATCTGCATAATTATTTTCACTTATACTTAATTAATAAGAAAAATATGTAATATAAAAACAATAAAATCATACCTCGGGCGCCAAGCTATTTTTAAAAATACGTAAGGTTATTGGAACAGCTAAACCAAGTTTATTAATAATAATACAACATTAATCAAAATGAAAATAAAATTACAAAACACACTAAAGTTTATTTAATATCCAATTGTAATGGAAGTCTTAAATCTATTCGTTAATTACTAAAAAATCATACCTTTAAACAGTTCTGTATATGTATTAATTACCACTGGTGACACATGAAACGTAACGGTCAACTAGATGAAATAATTATAGCATCATTGAGGTGCAATCTCCAGATCTAAGGTTACCAGCCACTCCCCAATAGAATTATCTTGATAATTTATTCTTAATAATTTGAATCCATAATAATCAATGCATTACTTTGAAGTTTTTAGTATGTAAAAAAAATTGCGATTTATGATGTAAACCAAGTAAAATAAGGTAGTTAAAAAAATGGTACTTTAAAAGTAAAAATTAAAAATTAATTCCATTACAATTAAAAAATATATGCATTATTAAAGTATGCAAAAGGTGTAAACGTATAAAATATAAAAGTGTTATAAAGTAAGTAAAAGTGAGTAATTAAAAGTGCCTAAAAAAAACAAAGGCTTTAGTTTTAACTATTATGAGAAAAAATAACTTACCATCTACCGATGGCACTTTACACAAATATTTAGAGAAGATTCCCCACAACTACATGCTGCATGCTAATATATTTAGCAACAAGTGAATTGAAAAAAAACTTTCAGAATAACTCAAATGAGTATTTCCCCCTAAAAGTTTTCATGCGTTGCGTGGATACAATAATATGAATCCATTTTTTTAAGAAAGGGAACTATAACTCTTTATGAAATATTACACCCAAAAGATTTGTTCTAGGAAATGCCAATTAAATTGCCATTCTCAATTCCACATATTAATAATTAAAAACTTTTCTAATATTACGCCAAATAAATGAACGATTCTTAAATTAATCTACTTTTTAATACAACCACAAAAAAAGGTTGTTACAAAGTCGGGACTGTTTGCCACCCACTCCAAAAATGGGACATTATGATCAGAAAGCCATTTTAAAGATTTTCTTGATGTATGGCAGGCCGCCCCGTCTTGTTGGAACACAGAATTATTATTATTCTGCAATAAATCTGTCATTGTCGGAATTAACGATTTTCTTAAAGTCTCTAAATATTTATTGGTGTTCACAATTCCTTCAATGAAGTGAAGTTTTCCAACACCTCTAGCAGACATTGAACCCCATACCATAACTGAAGCAGGAAATTTTATTTTCTTTTTTAAACAATCTGAATTGAAAGCTTCATTTTTCTGACGAATAACTCTGCTTCGATTGTCCCCAACACAAACTTCAAAACGAGATTCGTCACTCCAATGGACACTATTCCATTTATCACTCGTCCAATTAATGTGACTTTTAGTCCATTTAAGCCGGTTGTTCTTTTGTTTTAATGTTAAGAGTGGCTTTTCTTTCGCCTAAAGAAAATTAGTAAAATTACAAATATTATTTTGAGAAAAAGTTGAAATAAAATTACCTTGTAAGTTTTAAAACCTAACTTAAGGGCTTCTCTATGGCACGTGGATCTTGAAACACTTCGCCCTACAGCATCGCTTCAAAGAACAGATAATTCACCATAGTTCGAACGCCTGTTTTTTTCTAATAATCTTCTTCAATGCCCGTCTATCAGCATCTGATATTTTGGATTTCGACGCATACCGAGGTTTTGTAGCTATTGTACCCGTTGTTTTATAAACTCGAATGATATTTCTGGCAGTAAACTTTGATAAATTAACTAGATCGCCAATTTCCGCGTTTGATTTTCCCTTTTTAAATAAATTGATAATAATTGAGCGAATTTTTTCATCAACAACCTTTCCACGCGTCATTTTTATTAATAGTAAAAAACACAAACTTTCTTTTGTTGGACAAAGGCAAAGCTTACTTGATTATTTCAGATATTCAAAGATTCTTAGAAAATAATAAATTTGAGAAAAGCAAATATATTTTTTTTTAATTTAATTTTAGTCAAGTTGCTTTGGTATGTGCGAATCCTTGCGATATTGCAGGCTCACATTCCATTAATATAAGTAATTTGATTGTAATCTCATTATATTTAGAATTGACATTCAGTTCTACATACATAAAGACAAAATTTACATCGATTGGGGCTTGAACCTTGGTGGTGCAGTTGGTTAGCGCGGTACTCTAGCAAAGTACAGGTCGTAGGTTCAAATCCTATTCGAGGTAAACTTTTTATTTATGTATTTAATAAAGTTAATAATAATTTTTGTTTTTTTTTGTATAAAAATATGTTTTTAACAATTAAAAAATGATTTAAATTAAAATGTTGCAATAAAATGTTTTAAATTGTTTAAAATGTTGTTACAAATGATAATAAAAATAAATACTTAAATTAAATTTATCGTAAATTAGCATAATTTTATTTAAAAATAAAAAATGTTGGTGGACCAATGGGACGGGGCTCGTATATCTAAGTTCTAAAAAATATATATTGGATTACCCAGTGGCTCAGCGGTAAAGGTGTCAGGCTGGTAAGTGAAAGGTACCAAGTTCGAATCTGAGAGTATTTCAGTGCTTGGGAAAATATTATGTATATATATATATATATATATATATATATATATATATATATATATATATATATATATATATATATATGAATTCGACTCAAGTGCGAAAACAGTCCTTCTCAGGACTAAGCCTTATGACGGGAGCAGACTCCGCTTCCGAAACATCGTGCTCAAAAAGCAAAAACTGTGGAAATAGGGCGACCAACTCCACTAAAACACTAGAGCAGTTAACGTTACTACCAGTTTACGGCAATTTTTCAATAGTGAGTTACCCACGATAAACAAAGAAAAGCTGCAGATGACAGATTTCCAATAAAGGTAAATATTACGGTAACACTTTGATCACACGTTTAGTTTGAAAACACACTCATATCAACAACTGCAGAAGGCAGTTTACGAAACAACAGGGTTTATAGTACACATTTCATGTTTATATAACTAACGAATGCAACGAAGTTGTACTTTATACCCGGATATTAACAAAATTCTTCCTAGTTAATGCAGGCCTAGCCAAGTACAGGTTATAATGGTATCGAATCAGTCACCAGTTTGAGGACGTACAGCTATACTCTATAATCGTAGTAACTACCAGTATAAAACAGTCAGAGAGAAGAAATATACATATCTTCGATACAGCAGCAAACGAAAAATCAATAGAATGACAACGAGGAAGGAAAGAAGGAACCAGAAAAAGAAGCTGAAATTTATCGGGCTAAGTTGTAATTAAATGTTTATTCACTTGACATGTTATACGAATTATAGCAGGTGATGTTGATATACTCGAATGTCTAATATTAAAAATTAAAGTTTTACACAATTTGCCTGTATAAGTCTAAAATTATACTTAACTGTAGAAAGGATTTGACATTAACAGTTGCACTTTTATCGTGTATATAGGGCAAACAGGACAACGTAAAATTTTGTTTTGAGTAACACTTTATGTAAGCATGCCTATCTTTTATCAGCAAAACTTAAATAGGGTACCTGTCAGTTAGTTCTGTTTTCTGTGGTAACATCCCTATAAATACCAATTAACGTCATAAGCTTACGTAACTGATTAAAATTAAAATAAAAAACTTGTTAAAAATATTATTAATTAAAACATGATGACCTTTTCAGATTAACAAACTTACAAAAAGTTTTGGCTAATTATGCTTCAAATTAATTATGACTCAATTACATACATCAAACTAATGATAAATTGTCTTCCTAGTTAACTTTTTTACAACAATAGGTAATTTAAAATAGATTCAAGCTCATACATAATCAATAAAGTTCAATCTTCGGAATTGGGAGCTTTTTTATAGCAATAAAACCGCAAAACATTTGCATGTTCCAGATACCTGTATTATTTTAACGTACAACATTTCATCAGAAAAATAAATTTTAAATTACATACTCCCTCTGCAAAAAAAAAAAACTCAAAAAATCAACTAAATTAAAACGGCATTTACTTAACAAGCATTCGATTAGTTAAAATTCAGCTTGATTTAGCGTCTGACTTTTCAGAAACTACGTCATTCAAATGTAATCGAATTTTGTAAATTATTTCCTTATTTACATTTTCTCTTGGTAGCGAAGCCAAAATGCTTTGAGGGTGGATATGCGTTATTTACTTCAATGTCGTATACTGTACAAAATTGTATTAGTAAAATAAATGAAATTTGATTGTCATGTCAACTACTAATTTTCACTATCTACATTAATGTTTAATTCAATTAACATTTAATAACATTACTACTACGTATATACAATTTAAATATTCATCGAGGATAAGGTATTCAGTATTCTTCCCATCATCTTTTTTATGTCGAAAAATTTAGAGAGACTGCTTGCTTTTTAGAATCACTTTTCCGAAAATGAGATATTTATGATAATTTTATGGGATTGTAAGAACTTCAATATATTTAAGGAACCCAAAAATCAATGATATTGACATAGAATCTTTTTAATAGGTACTATACTCTTTCTATAAAATAGCATTGATCACAATGAATAAACAGTTTTGAGCTTTGATGTAAATATTTTATATTTTATAGCGTTGATAGCTTTTATATACATTCATTGTACATGTGAACTTAAAATATATCTATTATTTTTGTTGCGTTTTCGGATTTCAATATATCTCTTTGTTCATACGGTTTCTGCTCCCATTTAACGTGAATGTTTAGACTTTATTTATCACCTTCACGAGTGAGATATTTTAATTAATATGCTTTGTAGAATTTTATCAAAGTTTGAACAAATATAATTTCTTGTTAGGGTAGTTTATTTATAATAACACTAATGTATTAAATATAATTTAACACCACTATTTATTTTAAATAATTATTTATTTCTCTACGTGTTTCATTACAACATCTGTCATTATACACGTAGTTATGGTAACAAATCACTAAAGAAAACAGCAAACCTGTAAACTATAATTCTATATGTAAAACATTTGTTAAAGGCGAGTCTATAACATCAACCTGTTCGTTCATTAAAGGTACTTTCTGTTTTTGTTCATAAATTTAGAATGCTTCCAAAACATCTAATTTTTTTTATATTACAAATATCTAAAAATTTAATACTGTTTTGAGAAGTCATAAGATGAATATTTAAATTTGATTTGTCTATGTGTTTATATGTGTAACATATAATGCGCCCTTCGAATCTAATAGTAAAGTTCCTAAACGTCTGTCCAATATAAACGGAATTTCAGAATGTGCAGTTCAATTTATAAATACTGTTACGTGTTTATCATGAATAACGTGTATTTTCGATAACTTCCGTTACTTTACTTAATGAATGAACTAATGAACTAATTGGTTACATCTAAATATTAATATTTCCTTATTCGTTGGTGAAATGTTTTTAATTTCGTACTGTTACACGGACGCGCACTCGAATAAACACAACACAACAATCCCTTTAGTTTGTACACTACGACACACTAGAAGTCTAATAATTGTTAATACACTAAGTTGGTTCATAAAAACATCTAGCACAAATATTATGGTAAACACAGGACAACAGTAGTCGTGTATTGACAACAAACAACCGTAAAGGGTTGTTGAGAAATAATGACAAATAACAATAGCTACAAGCACTGATGAAATTAAACAAGTACTAAAACATTATAAAAACACCCTAACTAAACAATGAATAAACAAATGGACAACCATGATATAAAAACAAGCCCTAACTAATTATGAACGAATATAATACAAATCCCTACGCTAATGATAAACGAATGTAATGCAAGTTATAATTAAACTAGATAACAATATAATACATACATACCCTAACTAATAATAAGAATCGTCCGTGCGAACTAGGAACTAATATTGTTTATGGATTCACTAAATAACGATACTCGTCGTCGAGGTCGCACCAGGTCTCAACCTGCCTACTCCTGGTGGTGGTGGCGAGTCGGATGGCCTTTGGGGTAGTAACCGGAATTACTACACCCGAAGGAAGTGATGTACTCGTGGCGGAACGGATGGCCTTTGGGGTAGTAACCGGAATTACTACACCCGAAGGAAGTGTTGAGCGAATGGTGGTACTGATGGCCTTTTGGGGTAGCAAAATAAATTACCACACCCGAAGGAAGTGATGCGAACTGTAGCCAAACCGCCAGTCTCAGCGGCCCGCTAGGTAGATTGTAGACTATTACAACTACAGCTCGTTTGGGTCGAAGCGCAATGTTCGACTGACGATATGGGATTTTGCGGCTGCTTATAAAGGGTCCGAACAATAGGAACCCCCGTAGTGAGCCCGTCACGCTAAGCTCCGCCTATAGGGCGTAGCGTAACAGTACTTCAAAAATTATTTTTCGCACCTCTACAATTAAACTAATTTATTTAACGTACACATCTTTTTATTCCTTTAGAGATGTAAATTTGATATTTAAACAATTTGCGCCATCTCTAAGATTTAGGGTCATTTATTAGAGTTTGAAAAGGAATCTTGTTTTTAAAAGACAATAATTAGATATCTGTAAAATTTATTTATCAAAATTTGGTTTTAACATTCTTATCTAGTTTGAATAGTTTTGACAGGTTTGCAATATTGCTTTTGTTAGGGCATTGTTCTTGATCTTTCTTTGCTTAACACGCCATTTTTCGATGGGGAGATTGATCTTCAAGAAAAATTTTCCTTCCGTTTATAAGATGTTTAAGCATCGTTTCTTTGGAAAATTTTTCACATAATGTAATGGTTTTTGGTATAAAACTTTACTGACGCTTTACAAGCGGATCTTATTGAAATTCTCAATCTTCATATCCTCGGGTAAGTTTAACACATGTTCGACAACCTTTAGTAAATCGATTCTTTCATTTAGGCACTTTCGCAAGATTAATTAAATTTATAACATAGGTCTGTTGAAGCGAAATCATCGCTATCGGCTCTAAACATCTAAAAAAGAGGTATGCTTGTATAAGGTGATTAGCAACGTACTTACTTGTATCACTTTCAGCGCCTTAATACCGGCGAAATAAACAGCTATTCTTTATTCATATCAGTGACTAGCAAATTGGAATCCACTACAGATCACCTTTGTACATATTCATACTGGAATTCTGGCTCTTAGCTACTGATTAGCTGTCTTGGTTTCACAAAGTAACTACCACCTTCGAAACACGAAGGGCATTTACAGTTTGGTAATTCTCCATCAAAGGTCAGAATTCTGTATTATTCAATATACACAGGACTTGTGTAATGAACAGTGTATTTCTAAAATCCGTACAACATAGTTAGGTTATATTCGGTGTTTAACCTTATTTACTTACTTGCAACAAAATTTATAATTTACAATCCCTGTTATAACATTCTTCTAAAGTGGTTGACTAATCTAGAGTTTGATTTGTTCAATTTGTAATTAATTTCTGCATACAAAAAGAAGAAAAAAAAACCCCACCTATTATTCACTGGGACGTTGACCTACTTAGTTCACTACCTTCACACGGTAGTTGCGGGTTGAAGCTCCTGTTTTTAAAATACATTATACAGGATGGAACAGATATCGAGGTCATATGAATTACAGTCATTGTTTGAAACCGTATATATATTTATATTCAAATTTAGAATTTCTGTAACTTTTCTGTACTTTGTCTTTCATTAATCTTAATTATTTGTCATTACGGATAATTTTGTTCAGAGCAAGTTCTGCTGTAATAAAAATTTCTGTACTATTGAATGTCTTGCTGTAATTCTATGCCTTGCACTGAACAGACTATCCAGATATTTCTATTTAATACCACTTCTTAATGGTTTTAATAAAATTAAAGAAACCGAAATCAAAATCATTGGGGATTTAAATTCTATTTTGTGAAACGTAGGCAAGCCGTTTCAAAAATTAAGCACTACTATTTTCATTGTGGATCTATTTTAGATCGCACTTTATGGATTACCTTCGCCCTTTCGGCTTCGATTTGTAAGTACTTACAACCGTCGGGAGCGGCACAATTAACGAAACTTTTTTTTTACGTTTAGGGTTCGATTAATGAACTGAATATATTTAGTTTTTTATTCTTTGTGGGCATCTGCGACGGCTCACCACTTGCCATCTTCAGGGCTAAATTATAATTATTTTGTTAGTTAAAATTGTTATGTATACTTTGGGGGAAAATTAGTATATTATCATTATTGTTTACGTTCAATATTTCTTCGACAATTACTAATGTGAGTTTAAATTAAATTAAATATACGTTTACTCTTTGGTTGTTTGGGTAAAAGTTTTTTTTTTCTCTTTTAAATTGTTTCCTTTTTTTTTAGGAGCACTACCTGTTTCAGGTTTTACAGGGCCCGCCCCTACTCTACTCCTCTTTTTCCTTTTTCTTTCCTTTTATCCCTTTCCTGAATAAAACCTGTGGCGCCTATCCTTTAGTGGCTATCTAACCACGTCAACAACAGTGTAGCAAACCTCCAAAACCCCACGCATCCAAGTGCTCTGCGGTCAAACGACCGTACGCATGAGTCTAGTCGAGTGCACTTTCAAAAAAAAAAAAGAAAAATGTTTACATGCTGGTTAGACATGTAGCAATACACGACTTCAAAACGTCGATAGTTGAATCTTAGGCATTAAAAAAACATTTAAGAACATTGGTATTGTAAGCCCCTGTTTGGCTTACGTTTAATTTTAATTGAGTTACCTCAGTTCTAGCTCGTCATTGTTAATGGGTGTGAGTTGTTTAGATATGGCTTATCGTTTGCTACCAGATTTTCCACTCAGATCAATAACCAATAATAGGGTTTGATATACGCATACATTTACACAGAGTGAATCACAACCATCGACGCCACGGAGTTCTACGGCGAAACGGCATATAATAGTTAATTTCTAATACAGCGATATTATGTAAGTCAATATGAGCAACATTTTAAAAATATTTTTTAATATACAGAGTGCTTCAAAAAAGAGGCAACGTTTTGATTTTTAAAATGACACAACCCGTATATTGCATTTTCGAATTTTACATGAAAAATAAGTAGCACTTTCATAAGAGTCCCCTATACCTACATACAGAGTGTTTCAAGTTATATCACTTTTTCTGAAAATGTAGCGTTTTAGGAAAAATTAAATATCTCCTAATAAAATTAACTCCTCCAACAAATTTACTCTTAGGTTTAAGTAAAATACTGGTCCCTTACTCTATTTATTAACACCTCTTTACGGGGTGTTCATTTTTTTCAGTTAAATTAGTAGAGCATTCATACTGAAATATTCGACTCATTTTAAATGGAACACCCTGTATTTTATACAATTATCGTTTCTCTTACTTAATCGCTTAACGTTCCATTTATTTCACAAAGGTCGGTAAAAAAAATCCTTTTATTTTATGTATTAGTAGTGTTGAACTTACTGTTTTATCAATACTTAGCATAATTAAACATGCAAAAATAAATCACAATTAGAAAAAAAATATTTATTAAATAACCGAATTTCGCTCACCCGAGTTAACTCGGGCATATAAAAAATTCATGAGTCACGATGATATAATGTCAAAAAATAAACAAATTGAACATTCACATTATAATATAATATTCTTACACACTAGAGCTAGTATGATAAAGATCAAAACAAGGGGTAACACATAGTGGTACATCGAAATCTGGGCAGCAATACCTAGTTTCCCTGCGAATTTTTTTACTACGAGCATTACTTTTTTTGCAGCACACTGCACATTGCCGTGTTGGGTTCGCCTTCTTTTCTGTAGCTGGAATGTAGTCGGGAAAATGGCGCCCAGTTAGTCGAAAAGCCGGAAGGCTAGTTGAAGGACGTCCTCTTCTACCAGTGAACTCTGGTGATATTTCTCCATCAAAGATTGGATAAGGTTCAACCTATACACTAATGCAGAATTGTTGCCACCATTTTTGCTATATATTATAAATGAATTCCATAACGACAAGTACAACAAATGGAAAAAGATTTTCTTGTAATATTTTTTGCCACGCTTGCGTGGTAGGGAGTAATCCGCTAAATGCTGATCAACACGATCTACCCCTCCCATGGTATCATTATAATCAGCTACAACTTTGGGTTTGACCTTTATTTCATTTCTTCTTGTTTGTACCTGTACACAAGAATTTGAATGAATGGTGGAAATCAATGAAATATCTTTTTTGCCTTTCCATTTTAGTACGCATACCTTGTCTCTTTGGAAAGCAATTGTTTCTCATTTTTTTAGCTTTGTAGTTTTCAGTTCCCTTGGAACTTCTTTTCTTGTAATTCGTAAGGTCAGTTTTATTTGAAATTAGAAGGTCGACAAGCTGTGGTGAGTTATAATAGTTGTCCATTGTAAGACAATATCCTCTATTGAGAAGTTCTTGTGTAAGTGTCATAACTACTTGAGATGAGACTGGAAGGCTGTCATATTGTTGATCAAGATTTGTCATCTTACCGGTATATATAATAAAATTCCAAACATAGCCACTCTTAGATTCACAAAGCAAGTAGGTCTTGATTCCAAACCTAGTTCTTTTCAATGGAATATATTAACTCCAACCAAGTCTTCCCTTATACAACAAAAGACTCTCATCTATAGTTATGTCCCTTTCAGGGGTACGTGTATCACGAAATTTTGTTACTAATTTATTATACACAGGCTATATTTTGTTTAGTTTTGGATTTGCGTGCGTTTCTTCATCATACTCTTCATTGTTTGAAAAATGAAGGTTCTGCTGTATTGCATCAAATCTTTTATTTGGCAAGCATTTTGAGAAAAAAAATGTTACCAATAAAGGATTTTTAGACCAATAGTATCGTAGCTCTCGTTTCTTTACAATACTTTGAAGAATAATGAGACCTATAAAACTCTCATTTCTGAGGATGTCACAGGATACCACTTATCGCTTCTATTTTTTTGATCTGCATAACGGTTGGTTTCAACTATTATGTAAGTAATCAGATCATCAAAAAACTGCTCAAAATAATCAAGTTCTTTCCAATCACCGCCAGCTTTGATATTTACAGAAGGAACCGCAGTAAAAGGGAATGCCGGTGGTGCCAATGTATTAGGCTGTAATTCACACCAATTCCGAAAAGTAAAATCTTCGGAGCCTTCTGAATCTGAACTTGAGTAGCTTTCTACACTTGTGCCGGAGCCGTTGTCTTCTATTGGTTCCTCTACGTCCGACTCACATAAAAATTCACTATCATCACTATCCATATTTAGTTTATATTCTTGTCTGACGGTTACAACAATATTTAGCGAAGCATTAATTTACATATAAATATTACAAAAATATATAGTCTTGTCTAACATTTACTAAGATATTACGCAAAGCACTAAATTAGATAGATACTATGAAAATAGCTTTTTACGCTGCTCAAATTTTGCACGTGTTACGCTACGATATACGAGGAAAACAATGAGTTCGTGCAATTATGTACATTGTAAGAACAATACTGACTCGAGAAATCAGTTGCCGACTCCACCAACTAGCTCGTCATATACCAAATAGTATGCAATCATAAGCTAGGCAAGCAACATAACATTAATGCGTATATACCGAAATAACTCGCCTATATTTAAAAATTAGCGACAAAATTTGTATACGCCCGAGTTATTACGGGTTAGCGAAAACAGAAATGACGCGCAAACCCGAGTTAACTCGGTTAAACACGTTAAGCGGTTAATTACCTTGCAACTTTTATAAGGGTTTCCAATACCTAAAGCTTCAAATTTTGAACTTATTCTATAATTTTTGGAATTTGTCTGTTCCTGTGTCATTAGTAGATTGAAATATCCTCCCAAAATTCCTACTTAATGTATGTTTGCTAATGTAGTATATTTCTTTATCAGAAGTAGAAAGCTCGGTACCAATCTTATATGCACATGATAGATTTCAGATATTTGTAATTTACATATTAACAAATAAAGTTAATGTGACTAATCTAGTGAGTTTTGCAGTGTGCTGTGGATTTGTCGGTAACGCATTTGTTAATGTTAAAATTCTGACATTGGACCTGACATTTGTCATTGTGTATTGTAATTTTTTCCCAGTCTGTTGAAAGCTGTTGAAATATTTTTAATTTAATAATGGTGTATTCACAAGAAAGAATTGATGTGATTTTAACCAGTGGTGAATGCTATGAAAATTGTTTACTTGCTTCAAGAGAAATATCCCAAGCGGGAGCATTCCGATAAAAAGGTTTTTGAAAGATTACTTCAAACAGCTCGCGATACAGAAAGTGTAACTTACCCAAAACAACTAAAAGAGAATTCTGTTACAAATGAGATGATAATGAGTTCTTGGTATTAGCTTCCGTTGTTGACAACCAAAATACTAGTACAAGAGTTATAGCAAGAGAAACAGGAATTAGTCAGCCTAGTGTGTGGAGGATCTTAAAGAAACATAAATACCACCCTTTTCATATACAATTACAGCAAGGGTTATATGGCACAGACCTTCAAAGCGTATTGATTATTCCTTATGGGTCCTTAATAAAGTTAGTGACAATGAACATTTTTTTGAAAATGAATTATTAACCGACGAGTCAACATTCCATAGTAATGGATTAGTGAATCGGAATAATTTCCATTATTAGGACACCGAAAGTCAACTTTTATTTAATACTGTTGATCATCAAAATGGATGGAATGTTAATGTGTACGGTGGAATTGTTGGCAATCATGTTATTGGTCTCTACTTTTTTCGCTGGCAATTTAAATGGTCAAAAATTCCTTATATTTTTAAAGAGAGACTTTTGGGAACTGTTAGAAAGTTCCTTTAAATATTAGACAAAATATGGGGTTGCAATAAGATGGAGCACCTGCCCATTTCTCACGTGCTGTTGGAAAATATTTATATTGGAAGTTTCCTGATAAGTGGATTAGGAGACGTGGAGCAATTTTCCGGCCAGCTAGATCTCCTGACTAACATCCATGGATTTCTTCTTTTGGAGCTATATCAAAAATTTAGTTTGTAGCACACCTCCCACCAATGCAGCTGATATGAACAGAAAAATCAGAAATGCTTTTGAGACGGTCACCCCTGATATATTGCAAAACCTAAGATGTTCGTTGGAAAAAAGAATAACACCTCGTATTCAAGAAGATGGACATCACAACGAATTTCCTAAAAATTATTAAATAAGTTGAAAATTTGAAGGTTTAAGTGTAGGAAACCCTTACAGAAGTTGAAAGGTAACTAAGTAAGCTAAACGATATGCGTATAAAATACAGGGTGTTTTGTTTAAGACAAGCCGAATACTTTAGTATGAATGCTCTACTAATTTAATTGGAAAAATGAACACCCTATAAAGAGGTGTTTATTATTCACTCAATTAATAGAATAAGGCAACAGTATTTTACTTAAACCTAGAGAAAATTTGTTGGAGTTAGTTTTAGTAGCAGATACTTAGTTTTTCCTAAAACCCTATATTTTCAGAAAAATTGATATAACTTGAAACACTCTGTATGTAGGTATAGGAGAACCCTTATGAAAGTGCTACTTATTTTTTATGTAAAATTCAAAAATACAATAATATACGGGGTGTGTCATTTAAAAACCTAACTTTGATATGCCACTTTTGAGCTCCCTGTATATTAAAAAATATTTTTAAAATGTTGCTCATATTGACTTACATAATGTCACTGTATTAGAAATTAAGGATTATATGCCGCTTCGCAGTAGAACACTATGGCGTCCGACGTGATTCACCCTGTGTATATATATATATATATATATATATATATATATATATATATATATATATATATATATACACATATATGTATATATACAGGATGCGGCATTAGTACGTCGAAGTACGATATATCCGTTTTTAAAGGAGATATCAAAATAAATTATTTACAAAAATTATAGGCAACTTCAAACTTTTTCATTTTCATATTTCAAAAGTTATGGTCAATTTTACACGAAAATCATCCTCATTTCAACGTCCTGTATACCCTAGACAGAACAACCTACCAATAATTTCTTTCAGGAATAACTTTTTGACGTTGGTACAGTGTTACGAGAAAGTGCTATTTCTTTATTATTGCCCCAATTGAATATAGAGCAAGCCAAAAGTCGAACACATGATTTTATAAATTATTTCAAATGAATCATCTTGTATTTTGTTGTTCTTTAATTTTTATTAAGCACTCCCTATAGCTAAAATCGTTATTTTTGAGATATTTTCAATTTAACAAGGGAAAGAAATTTTTAAAAAAATTTTTGTTTTAACAAGTTAGCCATGATTAATTTTACAAGTATTTTGTCTTAATAACCGATACTTTTTGAATTTTTTATAATAATTTGTGACGCTTTCATTTATTCACGGCTAACTTGTTATAATAGAAATTTTTAAAAAAATCTTTCTGTTATTAAATTGAAAATATCTCAGAAATCAACGATTTTAGCTATAGGGGGTGCTTAATCAAAATGAAGAACATAAAGTGTATTTTCACTTTTCAAACTAAATGATTCATTTGAAAAAATTGACAAAATCATGTGTTTTGAGTTTTGGAGCGCTCTATATTCAATTGGTGCAATAATAAAGAAATAGATCTTTCTCGTAACACTGCACCAATGTCAAAAAGTTATTCCTGGTAGAAATTATTGTTAGGTTGTTCTGTCTAGGGTATACAGGACGTTGAAATGAAAATGATATTTGTGAAAAATTGACCATAACTTTTGAAATGCGCTGTATAACGTAACCAAACCCTATATTGGAAGTATGGGGCAAATGAGCTTAATCTAAATTTGAAGTAATATATCGGGTGACCCATTAAAAAAAAACATGTTTGGTTCACCCTGGTAATATGTAACACCCTGTAGATATATATATATATATATATATATATATATATATATATATATATATATATATATTGTGTGTGTGCGTGTGTGTGTGTGTGTGTGTGTGTGTGTTTGCGTGTTTGTGTGTTTGTGTGTTTGTGTTGGTGTGTTGGTGTGTTTGTGTGTTTGTGTGTATGTGTGTTTGGGTGTTTGCGTGTCTGCGTGTTTACGTGTTTGCGTGTTTGCGTGTTTGCGTGTTTGCGTGTTTGCGTAATTGCGTGTTTGCGTGTTTGCGTGTTTGCGTGTTTGTGTGTTTGTGTGTTTGTGTTTGTGTGTTTGTGTGTTTGTGTGTTTGTGTGTTTGTGTTTGTGTGTTTGTGTGTTTGTGTGTTTGTGTGTTTGTGTGTTTGTGTGTTTGTGTGTTTGTGTGTTTGTGTTTGTGCGTTTGTGCGTTTGTGCGTTTGTGGGTTTGTGCGTTTGTGCGTTTGTGCGTTGGTTTGTGCAATGGTGTGTTAATTTGCAGTATTGTCGTTTGTGACGTTAAAAATGTTGGTTTGTGGTTTGTGCGTCTGTAGTGTTTGTGCGTTATGTGACGTTATGTCTTTTGTAGCGTTATTGCGTTTTATTATGTTTGTGTGTTGTGTGTTGTGTGTTTGTGTGTTTGTGTGTTTGTGTGTTTGTGTGTTTGTGTGTTTGTGTGTTTGTGTGTTTGTGTGTTTGTGTGTTTGGTGTTTCGTGTGTGTGTGTGTGTACAGTACGTTATAAGTCTTCAATTCTATTATGTGTATATCCATATATATACTGAATTACTAGTGTTTGTGTCGTTTGCCTGTTTTGTGTTTGTGTTTGTGTGTGTTTGTGTTTGTGTGTTTGGTGTTTGTGTGTTTGTGTGTTTGTGTGTTTGGTGTTGGTGTTTGGTTTGTGTTTGTGTGTTTGTGTGTTATGTGTGTTTGGTGTGTTTGCGTTTGTGCTTTGGTTTGTGTTTGTACGTGTTTGCGTGTTTGCGTTTGGTTTGTGTGTTTGCGTGTTTGCGTGTTTGTCTGTGTTTGCGTTGTGTTGTGTGTTTGTATGTTTGTGTTTGTTTTGTGCGTTTGTGTTGTGTTGTGTTTGTGTTTGTGTGTTTGGTGTTTGTGTGTTTGTGTGTTTGTGTGTTTGTGTGTTTGTGTGTTTGTGTTTGTGTGTTTGTGTGTTTGTGTGTTTGTGGTGTTGTGTTTGTGTGTGTTGTGGTGTTGTGCGTTTGTGCTTTTGCGTTTGTGCGTTTGTGCTGTTTGTGATTTTGCGTGTGTGTTTGTGCGTTTGTGTTGTGTGTTTTGCGTTTTGCGTTTGTGGTTTGTGGTTTGTGTGTTTGTGTGCTTTGGTGTGGTTTGTGTGTTTGTGCGTTTGTGCTTTGGTGCTTTGTGCGTTTTCGTGTTGTGCGTTTGTGTTTGTGTGTTTGTGTGTTTGTGTGTTTGTGTGTTGTGTTGTGGTTTGTGTGTTTTGTTGTGTGTTTGTGTTTGTTTGTGTGTTTGTGTTTGTGTGTTTGTTGTGTTTGTTGTGTTTGTGTGTTTGTGTGTTTGTGTTTTGTGTGTTGTGTTTGTGGTTTGTGGTTTGTGTGTTTTGTTGTGTTTGTGTGTTTGTGTGTTTGTGCGTTTGTGCGTTTGTGCGTTTGTGTCGTTTGTGCTTTGTTGCTTTGTGTTTGTGCGTTTGTGTGTTTTGTGTTTGTGTGTTTGGTTTGTGTGTTTGTGTGTTTGTGGTTTTGTGTGTTTGTGTTTTGTTGGTTTGTGCGTTTGTGCTTTGTGCGTTTGTGCTGTTTGTGGTTTGTGTTGTGTTTGTGTTTGTGTTATGTGTTTGTTTTGTGTTTGTGTGTTTGTGCTGTGTGTTTGTTTGTGTTTGTGTTTGTGTTTGTGTTTGTGTTTGTGTTTGTGTTTGTGTTTGTGTTTGTGTTTGTGTTTTGTGTTTGTTTTGTGTTTAGTTTGTGTTTGTGTTTGTGTTTGTGTGTTGTGTTGTGTTTGTGTTTGTTGTGTTTGTTGTGTTTTGTGTTTGTTGTTTGTGTTGTGTTTGTGTTGTGTGTTGTGTTTGTGTGTTTGTGTGTTTGTGTGTTTTTGTGTTTTGTGTGTTTTTGTGTTTGTGTTGTGTGTTTGTGTGTGTGTGTTTGTGTGTTTGTGTGTTTGTGTGTTTGTGTGTTTGTGTGTTTGTGTGTTTGTGTGTTTGTGTTTGTGTTTTGTGTGTTTGTGTGTTTGTGTGTTTGTGTGTTTGTGTGTTTGTGTGTTTGTGTGTTTGTGTGTTTGTGTGTTTGTGTGTTTGTGTGTTTGTGTGTTTGTGTGTTTGTGTGTTTGTGTGTTTGTGTGTCTGTGTGATTGTGTTTGTGTGTTTTTGTGTGTTTGTGTGTTTGTTTGTTTGTGTATTTGCGTGTTACGAACGGTTAAAAAGCACTATTTGTGGACGTTCGGGTGTGTGTATGACCGTGTGTGTGTACTTTTGTATATCCCTGGGTGTGCTAATGTGTGATTTTTTTGTGTTAGTATGAGTGTGAGAGTGAGTAAAAGTAAAAGTGAGTGTGACCGAGAGTGTCAATGTTAGCGAGTGACAGTAATAGTGTGCGTTGGTGAGTTCGAAGGTGTGAGTATGAGTGTGAGTAAGAGTGTGAGAGTGTGAGTAAGAGTGTGACTGAATGTTCGAATGACAGTGTGAGTGAGAGTGCGAATGAGAGTATGAGTGATAGTGCGTTAGACGACAGGAACTGTGAAGGTGTGAGTGAGAATGTCAGTGACAGAGATTGAGAGTGAGTGAGAGAATGAGTGTGAGTGAACGTGTGAGGAATAGTACGAAGGGTCAGAGTGTGGGTAATAGTGTGGGTGAGACTGCGAGTGAGGGTGAGTGAAAGTGTAGGTGAGAGTGCGTGTGTGAGTGTGAATGTGAGTGAGAGTGAAGTGATAGTGAGTGTGAGTGTGAGTCTGGCTGGGTGTGGGTGCACGCGCGTGCATGTGCGTCGGTGGGTGGGCGAATGTGTGCGTGCTTCCATGTATGTGTATACCAAGTCTGCTACTTTACTGTGTTTACAAATTGAAAATTGCCTAAGTGTAATTGAATATATTCTAAGCTGTAACAAAGGTATGCTTATTCAGTTGTTTAGGAAGGAGTACGTAACATATGTGCGGACTTATGCACCAATGTGATTTGTAGATCCTCAATACTTGAATTATCTGCAGACCAATTTTGGTAAGAAGCCGTATAACTGCATAGTTGAAATAGCGCGAACGGTTTCGAATCAAAAGTATACCGTATACAAAGGAAGCTACAACAACAAATTTAAATGAAAATAGTTATCG
The DNA here is from genome assembly GCA_036346205.1 of Vesta saturnalis. Lineage (NCBI taxonomy): Eukaryota > Metazoa > Arthropoda > Insecta > Coleoptera > Lampyridae > Vesta > Vesta saturnalis. The sequence continues at coordinate 2,561,294 of JARFJB010002385.1, read as the reverse complement.
TAACCACACCGTACAAACTTTATTAATTACTTCTAAGGAATTCTTACTACAATGTTTTGAATTGTGCGTTAAATTGTTTGTTATTATGTGGTTAACGGCCGAGTTTATAATAAACGGTTACAAGTTACTTTGTGTGGGTGTTTGGATGTGCGGCTGTGTGTGTGTGTATGTGTGTGTGTGTGTGTGTGTGTGTGTGTGTGTGTGTGTGTGAGTGTAAGTGAAAGTGAGTTAGAACATGAGTGTGAGTGAGGGTATGAGTGGAGTTGTGAGTGAATATGCGAGTGAGAGTGTAAGTGGGGGTGTGGGTGAGGGTGAGAGTGTGAGTGAGAGTCTGAGTGAGAGTGTGACTGTCAGAGTGAGTGAAAGTGTGGGTGAGAGTGTGTGTGTAAAGGTGAGAGTGTGAGTGAGGGTGTACGAAAAAGTGTAGGTGAGATTGTGTCTGAGAGTGGTGGTTTGGGTGTAATTTTGTTTTGATTGAATTATACTGTACATAAAAGGAGCTTAGTTAAGTACAGCTGTAATTTTAAATGAAAATAATTATTGTAATGACATCACACAAAGACTAATAGGTTTAATTTACAAATGGTATATTTTAATTAACATTACTTCAAAAATCTGTACAAAGCTTTTTTAATTTTTCATTTAACCGAGTTTTGTTTTGTTATTTCTATAAATACCATTATTATTAACTATTTCTCAGTTTCGTTGCAAAGTAATAACGGAGACATGTGAAACATTGTTTACACAGGGATAGTCTCTCAAACTTTGTTTCATACTTTACCCCTTAAAATTTCAGTAGTGTCCACAAGACGTTTTATGTACAAACAAACTTTACTAACATCAAAAGGAAACTTTTTTATTTCGTCTTTGTCCAAAACTTGTATCTCAAGATTCAAACAATTTTTTATGAGTTAATTGTGAAGTAGTTCGTGCTACATTTAAAGAGCGGATGCTTTCAGTCAATATTCTATACGTTGACTTATCTCTTTTACTTTGTTAATCTACCAGCATGTTGAGTTGAGAAAAAGGCTAACAGCGATACAGATAAAGTCTTTGAACGTTACATTTTACATTATGTTACACAAAGGAAATACTTTTACAGGAAAGGAAGTACATTACATTCGGGTACATTTTATCACTGGATTTTATTACGTAATTACCCATTCACGCGCAAGCGGTTAGCAATGTATTTTTGATACTTCTGTCTCTAACCGTCTCTAACCATTACAGATATTACTTAAGACTTCTGAATATGGTGTTCCGTAATTGCACGACACCATTTGAGATGTGTTTATAACTCAATGTAAACAAAAATAAATGTACTGTCCAAAATCAATTCGTTATTGAGATATTGAGACATAAAGATATGTATTTAACAATAGAAAATTTAGACTAGCTGTTGTAAGTCAAGACTTGTGCTCGAGTCCCAGTTGTGAATTTTGGAGAGTTTGTATGAAAAATACGGAAATGAGAAGTTGTTTATGATTCGAATAATAAGTATATAGTGGCAGTAGTAGTAGCGTTCGACCTCACATGATTTCATGTGAGGGCGTATTTTGTATTTCGTTCCCGGATAATGGAATGCATCGTTATTAAAATACTTTATAGCTACTGTGAACTAGCAAATAGTGAAACCATAATATTAAAGACGTCTGTAATTCTGAAAATTCTGTCACAATTAAAAAGAAAGTATCGCGAATCCAAGAAAGAAAATGAGTTTCTGGTAGAAATACCTACACACAGAGTGACCCAAAGAGAAGGTGGCATCCCTCTTTATGATTCTCCTGGTAGGTTTAGAAAAAAACGCTCGAATATTTTTGATCTTTTATCATTAAATGGAAACCTAGTAGCTTTATGTCATGTTTTGCTCTTTCTTGAAGTTTGCAGTAAATGGCGTATAACATGTCCTATATCCATATTTAACCGTTTTAATTCAAATAGCATTATCTTGTCGAGACTTTAAGAAACTTTGTACACAATTAATTTTATAAAAAAAAGTGTAGACATATTTAAAAAAAAATAAAGCTTCTTAATACAACTTAATACAACTTTAAGTTAACATGCATTTATGTTTATTAATCTCTATCTGACATGAAGTTTTAAACGTCACTCTGACATAGATTATTGTTGTTGTTATGAACGTATAAAAAAGAGGTTGCATAGTTATCCTAAAAATATTATAATCAAAACTATTTCATTTTTTTTAATTTCCACTTTGTATTTTGTAAGGTCGTGTGTTGTATCACACCAGATATTTCTTAACTTAATGAAGACGACATTGATAGAAGGTTGGAATAACGTGAGGAAATGAGCCAACGGTTAATCAACAATTGAAATTTGCTGTTCAATATTTGTTTTTTGGACGAGTGCACTTTTTTTACATAGTGCTGTAAACAAACATAATTTTCGTTATTCGAATGACTCAAACCGTCCTTTATTTAGAGAGATGCCCTCGAAACATCCTCAAAGGATAAATGTTTAGGCAGGCATATTAGGGAATAACATTGTAGGTCCTCTTTTTATCCCTGCAAACCTCATGGGTGAGTTGTACTTGAACATGTTGGAAAATACGATAGACCCATTAATCACGAAAAAAATAAAAAACTAAAAGAACCATAACGAAAAGATTCTCGACTTCCAACATGATGGAGCACCACCCCACTACATAGGTCCTATATGGGAGTTCTTGAACACTCAATGAATTTGTAAGCGAGGTTCAATTGAGTGGCCACCGAGGTCCCCAAACTTAAGTCCTATGGACTTTTTCCTTTGGGGACATTTAAGAAGTAAAATATACAAAACGAAACCAGAGTCAATTGAAGATCTTTGACTTTGACTGATGTTAGCAACAGGTTTGAGCAGAATCTCAATGCAATCGATAATACAATTCTATTTCCGTTATAAAAACTCAAATAAAATGGAAAGGTGGAAGATAGGTAGGTATAGGACATATCCAATTTACTGCATACTTCAGGAAGGAGCAAAAAATTACAAAAGACTAGTAGGCCTCTATTTAAAAATAGAAAGTGTGAAGTAGTATATTCGCTATGAATCACCCTGTATAATAGAGTTTTAGTGGACAATATGTTCCCCTAGAAATCAAAGTTGACGTGTTCGAACGTTTTTTCTACATGTAACAGGAGAGTCATAAAGAGGGGTACCACCTTTTCGTTGGGCCAACCTGCATATAAAAAAATGTAGACGTTCGCTTCGTGTCAGCAAAAATTAGCTTTCGCAAACATTATGAAGGTATTACGATCCAATTTAAGCAGCGCTGAAATGGTAATGCATTCTTCTTAAAACGCGTTTCCAAGATGGAAAAAAAGGTGTTCGTGTAAAAAAAACTAAGTGTGGCCAGCACATGCCTTTCTTGTGTTTGTGTCCATTTTGATTCAACAATGAGTATATAGTAAAGAGGGATAACACATTCTTGTTTATTCATAAATTCGCTTATATGAAATGTACAGAGTACAGTCTTATTTCTTTTATATATCCTCTTTGACAAACAATGACAAAACGTAAATTAGCTAGATTTTAACTTTATTAAAGTCTTGCATTTAAAGTTGTAAGATCATACAAACAAGAAAATACATAGGATTTGAGGTGGGAGGCATGTATACACCATGCCAGCCGAGGAGGTACCTCCACCCTTACCACGGGCTAGTCAATATTAGGTCTTCGATTTTCTGAGCTAGGTAAGGGATGCTGCTCACCATTTTCCTTATACTTAATCTATTCTTGTTCTCCCTCTCATTGTCTCCCTATCGGATTGTAAGTCCTAGTTCGGATGTCCGGGAGGACAGCGCCCAAGCGACCTTAGCCGTCCAAAGTACTCACCTTCTGATCCATTAAAGCAATATCCAAGGTTGCCACGTGTCTAACCACCACACGGCATAAATACAGGAGAAATAAGTGAGCTAAGCCAAAACTCAATCGAACGGTCGGAAGACCGCAGAGCACTCGGATTGCATCGTTGTTTTGGAGGTCTCGCTAATATAGTTGGAGTGAGAATTTGGTTAGAGAGGAAAGAACCGAAATTGACGCCCACAAGCTTTAAAGGGAAAAAAAGGAAAAGAAAAAGTTTGTTATTCCTTGGAAGATGGAGAGCCTGTAAAGTTCGAAACAGGTAGTAAGTAATATGAATAATAAGTAAGTAAACAATTCCCTCGACAAACTTAAATTTATTTCCTTTTAGGAATTCCCAACAAAGGAGGCAATAAGTCAAATATTATTGTATAGTTATATAAACATGGATAATAAATGAAATAAATTATATACAGTATGTACGTTATTCCCACAAAAAAAAAAATATATATATATATATTATATATATATATATATATATATATATATATATATATATATATATATATATATATAATTAAAATAAGTTTACGAGGGCAAGTCGTCAGTTTGCATTTAGGTCGCCAAAATTTACAAACAAAAAATTAGTATAAGTTAAAATAAGCTTGACGAGGGCAAGTCGTGAATTTGCATTTACGCCCACAAGAATTTATAGTATAGTTATGGTCTAAACAACCTTATCCATATTCGAGTAAAGAAAATAATATTATATACTTCAGCTACCAAGTAATTTAAATAGCACGAAATCTCGCACAACAGTTAACAGATTCAGTATTACATCTGGTATACATAAAAAATTACATCTGGTATACATAACAGTTGCAGCAATGCTACTGTGCCTGACCACAGAACCAGTAGTACAAAGGTAATTATTCAAAATGGAGGTTATACATTCATGCGTGTGGCATATAAATCCAACTTTAATAAAAGGTTATTCAGAATTTTGACTGTTGATTGTGCGTGACATGTTAAAGAATGGTTAATGAAGATATAGCAGTTCTACATGAGAGAAATGGTATTAAAATTAGCTCCAACTGACACCGAACTTATACTACAGGTAAATATGTTTAACAAATACTTGTTCATATAACTAATATAAATATATTTTATGTCCTTGTAGGAAATCGAAACCTGCTGAATGCAATTTAGGTACGAGTCTTGTTTAGAGGTGAGGTGTTTGTCAAATACTTGTTAACGGAACTAAGGTAAATGTTCTTCTTTTCGTTGTAGAAAGTAATTTATTTATACATACAAGAAAGAGCTGACCTGTGGTTGAGAATGCTTATGCGTTTTTCAAAGCCGCCAAGCAACGAGCAACCATTCCCCCAGTATGTGAGCTACAGCTGATCACAGTTTATCAGCAACACAATCCAAAAAATAAGCCAAAGAGACACAGAACGGATACTCTTGTTATATCAATCAAGACAACCAAATGTAAACATGAACTTGGATGTAATCGTATCGACAAAGTTATATGGACACTTCAATAGATGGAAACTTAAATATATGGAAACGTAGGTTTATAGACACCCAAGTTAGTTGCTAAAACAAAAGAAAAGAATTAAAACAATGTTTATTCAGTGATACGGTGTTACCTCTAAGACCGAATACGAGCGGTAGTGTCTTAAACAATTTGTTACACTTATTTCTTTGAAGAAGTGATGTGAAATTATTTTGTGTGTGAAACCTGAAAAAGAAATTCTAATTATAACGAGATTAACAAGATATAATACGGCTTACCAAAATGTGTAGGTGTAGTGAAATATTTCTATTACATCCGCCTTAAATGGCAATTATATCACTTTTATACAACAAAGCGATATTATACAGTGCAAAATTTTCCATAAAAATGATGCTCAGCATCTGGTAAATAGAAACAAGAAAATTTTCTGGAACCTTTCCACCCTTCTACAGCAATGGCGATTTTGAAAAGAAAAGCCAACGCCGTAAGAAACAATTTTACAAATTGATTTGTTATCACATTTAAATATTAAAAGATGCTTGTTTTCAAAATAAAGCATGATAAGGAAGATGCAGTTATTTAATGGTTTCACCATCTAGTGGTGATTTAGCAAAGTAACAGGTACCTATAAAATGTAAGAATGTTGAAAATAACCAGACCCTACGTTCATCTTAGAGATGGCGCTATAGGTATTAATTGAAGTTAAATTTTGTGAAAACGAGTAAACTTATAAAATACAGAAGTAAATACGAGAGAGAAATAATTTTCGTATAATGTAGAAACGTACGTCGTAAAAGAAAATGATATGTGCAGTAGAAATTAGCTACAGTACAGGGATAATTTGAATATTATTTAGTCCATTATACTCATTAGTAAATGCCGTCAATACAGAAATTTTAACTCATTATAGGAAAGAAAATAGATAGTAGTAAGCTTAAAGCACATTACTAAATGTTTAAGTCACAGATACTTCTTTAAGGTAGCTTTTAGAAACAATAATCAGAAAAAATGACGCAAACGATTCTATATCGATTTTTGCACGTTACAAGGTATCAAGTCAATCTTAATGCTGTTCACAAACACCTTCAAAATTTCAATCTCACGTTTTGTTTCCATCTGAGAGCTCCGATTCCCCAATACAATATTCACTCTAACTTTCGATACAAAGGAGGGGTGTGTGCGTCTCTCAAGGACAACATCGCTTGCAAAAGGATTTCTTGTTTGGAGAGTATAAAATTCGAGGTGGTCTGGTCTAAACATACTGGCCGTAAATTAGTGAAATTCAGCTGTTGTATTTATAGGTCTCCTAATTGTAGTAATTTTCAAGACCTTTTTAATTACCTTAGATTGAAAGTTGACTACCTTTTGTCTCAGTTTCTATTTTGCAGTATCTCATTTTGCTATTTCCTGTGATTTCACGCAAATGATTACTGAACACACAAGGATCCTTGAAAATCCTAGCCATACTCCACTTCTTCTAGACCTCTTTCGTGCATCAAACCCACATGTTTATAAAACTTTAGTTCTTTCACCACTAGGTCTAACTGACCCTTGTCTAACATAAATAGTTTCTATATCAATTTTCACGAGTCAAGGCAGTTGCTTCATAACTAACTTTGTTCCATAACCACCTTTAGAACCCGCCTATTGTGCACAAGAGGATGTCCGGTGTTTTCAAGCATTTCTGAGATTAAACATTTGACGTAACACATATTTTCTGATATTTTGTTGGTGTGTAAAATAAACATATAAACATAACCCCTGAAGCAGAGATTTGACAGTTGACAAACTGTCATTTTTCACAATCTAACAACATCGGCGTCCTCTGACTGTATTAATATTAGTGACACAACCTGCTATGACTCGTGAAAATTACTATATTGTCCCTGATTCCTCAGTTGTTCGTAATACTTAGAACCTTGAAGGGGTTAAGCAGTGAATTGGAATGATTTGCGGGATTATTTCGCAACCTTTTCATTGTGGGAACATTGTTTTAAGTCGTCATCATCTTCTGACATTGCTCTTTCAGTATCGGAAGTAATCCTCATGGGAATGGAGTTATACATTCCAAAAAAACAAAATCGTATACATCATTCCCGTTCCCAACCCTGGTTCAGTAAGACTTATGTTGACGCAATATATTTGAAAAATAAAAATTGTGCTAACTGGAAATCAAATAAAACGAAAGTAATGCAGAATACGTTGGTGCCAGAAACACCTGCACAGGTGTTATCACTAAAGCTAAAAGCAAGCAACTAGCCACATCTCGTTTGTTAAGTCGTAAATTTTTATCTTGAAAGCCATCAATACAAACTTGGTACATCTTCATTTCCCTTTTTCGGCGTGTAGTTGCTGATTCTGTAGACAAAGCCAATCTTTTTTGTGGATTTATTTGCATCAAACTCTTGTTTTAATTATTCTGGAAAAGAGGTGCCCCTAGTCACCTCTTCCTTATACACTATGACGCTAATTCATTTTCGGTACAGACTCTTGGAATCGATCATCAGCAGGATTAATCTCAATAAGGCGACTGGCCTAGACGATATTCCAGCTATTGCTTAAAAGAAATACTCCCCCGAACTATTACCAGTCGTATCCAAGTTCATCGTATCAAATATTTTAGGCAAAATCGTTCAACAGGTAGTCTTCTTTCATATGTGACCCAGGTTTCGATCAATACATTAGAAGGAACTTTTAGATATCTCAAAAGCGTTTGACCATGTTTGGCATACGTATTTACTTGCCAAACTCGCTTCATTTAACGATAAGCTCATCGATTGGGTTTCTAGTTTCCTTTACAAAGGCCCTGTCGTGATTGATGGCTTCATTTCAAGGGAACTTGGCATTAATGCGGGCGTCCTACAGGGATGAGTTATAGCGCCAACACTTTTTCTGCTCATAATGGTAATTCACCTTCTATCTCAAAGCAAGACTACAACTAAAATCGTAATTTCAATTAACACAGACATTCCACGTATCCTTGACTGGGGAAGTAATTGTCTGGTTAAATTTAACCCTAAAAACGAAAAAACGCTTGCCGTACGTTCATATTTATATTTTGCAATCGTGATAATAAATATTGCGATTCGACTAATGACAGGAAGGAATTAGTGACTTATTACATAAGAAAGAAGAAACTAGTCAATTAAACCGTTTTTTTTTGCAAGAAGCAAGAAGCGTTAAACCAAAAAAATGGAAGAATGTTTTATTCAATTCTTAAGATAAAAAATTGGAAGGTGATGGCCTTTTTATCTCGCTAAACGTGCACGTTGCAATTGAAATTTTCTTGTTTTATTTATATGCTACATTATATGAACCTAAAATGCATCAAGTTAAATATCTAATGATCCTGAAAATTCTTACTATGAATTTTCCTCTCCTAATAAATAATTTCTATCAGAACTTATTTCCTATTTCCCTCCACAACTGTTTATCATTGTTAATAAATGTTATCAATTGTCCACTCCTTTCCCACTCCATCCAATTTACCTATAAAGACCAGACCCCCTAGCACTCAGAAATTCGTAGATTCATCCCTTATCCCTTATACATACCATTGACCTGACCAGCATCCTGTGTTTGTCTACGCATACTTTTATGTACAGCATTCTTAGTGGTCCAAAGCCCCAAATGTCCCTGTATCACTAAACACCTTTCCATAAAATGGAAACACACGTTCATTCAGACTATGCTCTTGGTGGTGCCCACGCCCCGAGATTGGTAGTGAATGATGGTTGAAGGACGTAGTTAATTAGACGGAGGTCATGCCCTGAATAATTAGCCACTTCTACTTTGAAGGCTCCCTTAGCGATATTATCCCTTTGAATGTTACCGGCAGATTCTACTCCGAATACTATATTATTCATCAAACATCAATCAGAATTCCCAGTTACTACGTCTATATTTACCCAGTTACCAGTCCTCCCGATAGTCTCACTAATTGCCCGAATTTAATTACCTGTATATAAAATTCCAGTTTCCTGTTGATTTTATTCATAAGTAATTTACTAATAGTTATCTATTAATAATTCCTGGCCTGAATTCAATTTATTTAATTGAAACAAACCATTTATACCGGACAGCTGATTATCTTCAGCATACTAACTTACATACATACTTACAAATGTAAATACAACCCTCACCTGTTCATTATAATTAACCTTTTTAGTAATAAAAATTGCACGTATGAAAATATATATATATATATATATATATATATATATATATATATATATATATAGATATCCACAGAGGGCGATCTTAATTCGCAAGACATCGGCGTACCATAGTATTTCAACTCAGAGTTTGTTTCATTTTATATTATTATAACAGAATAAATTTGTTATAACCTGTTAAGATTTGTTTATTCACAAAGTATTGACAGTCTTGAATCTCGACCCGAGAAGCAAAACAAGGGCAATATAAAAGTAACGCCAAGCGAGGGGGGTGTAACAAATGTAGCATCTGTGTTTAACTAATAATTTTTATAGGAATAAGGTAGTTTTTTACTAATAGTATTCCTGAGCAGGTTAAGATTGGCTTAAGGTTCTAAAGCACTCATGAACACTGGGGGGGGGGGTTCAGGATATGGTTAGGCTGCCGAGAAATGTTTGCGAACGGCTACCTTACATTTTCTTAAATCAAAGTTGGAGGAAAACAGGGACTGTGTAGTGCATTTCACAATTTGGTCTCCGGGTGGAAAAATGTATACTGCGCCCGTTTAGTGTAACAAGATGGAATTTTGAGTGCGTAATTGTGATGTGAATGTGCAAACCGAGTGTTCCTAGCGAATATCGCCTGCAAATGTATTAAGGAGTATATTTCGCAGGTACACTTGCTATTGTAATAGCGGTAGAACAAGGAAAGAACCGGAAGTATTCTTACGTGGTCCAGAGACTGTAGGTAAGAAGTTAGAGTCTTATAACTCTTTTTGAGACGCAGTTTATCATATCAAGAGCGTATTGGGGAGCACTGACCCAGAGGTGGGAATTTTATTCTAGATGGGGTCGAGCCTTATACAGTAAAGAAGTTGTTGAGATGTGGAGTACTGTTTAGATCTGTATAAAAAGCACAGTTTATGGGCGGCTGTTTTGCTGGCTGACGAAATATGGTCGACCCTTGAAAGGTTCGATGATACGGACATCCCTAACATGGAAATAGTGTTTGAAAGCTTGAAATCCAGGCCATTCACTTTTGCAGCAAGAAATGATCGGTCTTTCTGGGCGGACACAAGGCAACACTGGGTTTTGCCGGCGTTGAACGTGAGTGCATTATTCCTTCCCCATTCAAAGGAAACGTTTTAACTCTGTCTATTCTGGCTGCTATTTTCCCTTTAACGTCCTCACTACACTTATTCTTGTGGGAATATTGAGAAGGACTGAAATGTAGTGTTGTCTGCAAATCAATTGATCGGGTTAGCAGTAGTTAACAGTAGCTTCTTTCGAAAAGAAGCCGTCGACGACAACACGTATGCGTCTTTTGTCAAAAAAGCTGGAGATCCAATTGATGAGCGTATGGGATAACCCGAACGAGGTGAGCTTGTCAAATAAGCACTTGTGCCAAACCTTGTTCAAAACCCTTTTAAATATCTAAAGCTGCTACGACTGTTTCATCCAACCTTTCTAATGTGTTATTCCAAAGTTGAATGACATATGAAATAAGATCACCCATTAAACGAGTCTGTCTGAACCCATGTTGGTAGTCGTTTAGGAGTTTATTGGACTCCATGATTTTCGATATAATGGAAGTGGTAACTGTTGATAGATAGTTTGAGGAATTGGTTTCGTCGCCTTTTTAGGAATAGGTTGGACATTTGCCAACTTCCACGATGAGGAGGGGGTAGCATTTTTAAGGATGATAGTTGGAATACCGTCAGGGCTAGTCGCCTTGTTTGAGTCAAGTTTATTGAGGCAAAGTAATCGACAAAGAGGTTGGCTTTATCAGACAGGTCATCTACTACAGGACTGTCCCGAAATATCATGGGGGGAAAGGAAGTTGATGGCTTTAGCTTATGGCCAAAATTTACGACTACCCAAAGGACTTGAGATAATTCTTTGCATTTGCGTTCTTCAAACAACTTTTTGGCCTCGGTGATGATGCTTTTGCAACTATTCTTTGCGGCGTGATTTTCAACAGATCTCTTTGGTTTCCGTTTGGTATAGAGTTTGTTTTTTGCGATAATCCATCAGTGCAAGCCCTATTGAGCGATGCTTGGGAATGGCGGGAATGACCTACGTGATTAAGTTTTTTGGAAATGTATAACTCCATAGCATCAAGAAATCTTCAGTTATTGAAAGAGCAGTGTTTGAAGAAGATGACCGTTCAAAGCAATATTCACGGCAGGGGAAGGTTGCAAACAAATCTAGCACCTCGCTCGAGTTAGCTAATTTAAAATACCTTATAGTTCTGTCTGTTTTTCGAATAACAATGGGACTTGGTACAGAGGAAGTTATTTCAATCAGGCAGTGGTCTTATTGATCAAGTGGGGACAGGGCTCTTGTTTTAAAAAGAATTGGGTTAAATTAAAGGAATAGGTCCAGGAAATGTGGAGTATAGTTAGGATTGTCAGAGATTCTGGTGGGTTCGGATATCATTTCTGTGGGATCATAGGATACTGCAAATGCTAATGCACTATGACCTGTGGGATTAGTGACAGATTAAAGTTGAAGCCAATTGGAGTTGTCGATATTAAAATCTCCCAGAATTGAGATATCACAAGATTGAAACTATGATAAAAGGTGACTAAGACTAAGGTTATCAAATAAAGTCTTGGAAGTTATTATCATTTGGTGATCTATTTAAACAACACTAGAACTTCACGAATTGGTGCCCAGAATGTTTGAACCAAATCAAGGTCGAATTTGTTGTTTTCCAAAGTGGACATCCTCTTTGAACCTACGTTGTCCTTGATATAAGCAAATACCCCGACTTTCAGGCGAAAGTTAGAGTGAAGGTTGTATCTGGCAAATTACAGGTCAGGAGAATCAGTGCTTCCAGGGGAGACTTGCGTCTCTGATAGAAACAAAATGTCCGGCTACACTTCATCAAGGTGTAGGTGAACAGTATTAATGTTCGGGCTGATACCACGTATGTTGCGGTAATATATCGGACTATTGGTACTTTCTGTGACTGTGGTCACTTGAATCCTGCCCTCCGAGTAACCGAATGCGACAGGACTTTATTCCCTTTACTTTACTCTCCTTAATCTTGATTTTGACGTTGACGAATTCCCCACAGTCCTTGGGATGGATCGACAAATCAATGTGGGACTGTGGGCATCTCGCCCTACTCACCTGAGGTATAGCGTCTGTTTTATAACTCGTCATATTAACCCTCCTATTGTGTTCGGGTCAATATGACCCAAACGAGTTCTTATAATGTGCATAATTGGTTAATTCATTTAAATATTTCGTTGCCACTGCATGACTTTCATTTCATTACTCTAATAACGGTGTACCTAGATTGATATTAGAAAATTATAATTATTTTTTTTAATGCATTTATGTTTGGCTCAATAGGACCCGATGACTTGTGTGGTTCAAATTAGAAGAACGAGAAGCAGATTATTATCATAGACAAATGTATATTATTGGTTTTGTTTTGTTTTTTTTTCGTAAATATAAATAACTTACATAATATTGCCACATTATTGCGCAAATTTTACGCGTTATTTCCGTACCGGTAAACAAGCTTATTCCTGCTGTGACTTGTCTGTGACTCCGCGTATAAATGAAGCCAGTGAGCATCTGTGTGTTAGTTTCGTGGTAAATATTAAATTTGACAGTATACTCTAATAAGAAATATCTAACAGTTGATGCTTATTATTGAAAATGTGTAGTGAAAGAGTGCTTACGAATAACGAAGTGGAAGCTACGATTTCAGATGAAGCTGATACGGATAATCAAAATGGTAATACAGTATGGAACACATCAATCAATGGCATGGAAATGTTGGTCGTCCGATATTCAGAGCAACGATTTAATGTAGTTACATGAATAATTCGCTTTGACGACAAAGAAACTCAACCACAACTACACCAAACCGATAAATTAGCTCCCATACGGGACTTGTGGGATGATTGGTTGCAATTCTACTTAAGCTCAATAATGTTCACGAAAATGTAACAGTAGATGAGCAACCTTTTAGAGGCCGTTGTCCTTTGAGACAGTACATCTCGAATAAACCTGCTAAATACGGAGTCAAGATTTGGACTTTATGCGATTCTGAACCTGCTTATGCATATAACATGCAAGTTTACCTGGAGAAAAAAGAAGGTGAACCTCCAGAGAGAGGTCAAGGCAAAAGAGTTGTGCTAGATCTTACTTAAAGGTGTAAAAGGTCACAACTTAATGTGTGATAATTTCTTTGCCTCGTACGCTCTGGGGCAGATGATGTTGAAAGGAAAAATAACCATTCTTGGCACTATTCGCAAAAATAAGAGTTAATTGCCAGCCGCATTGGCCTGCAACAGGAAAGAAGTTTTTTCTTCAAAATTTTACTTTACCAAGGACACCGTCGATAGTTTCCTATATTCCGAAATCGGAGTGTGTAACCAAGATCATAAAGCCGTTTATGATTTTAGGTTAAAACAAAACTAAAGGTGCTGTAGACACGTTATACAAGTTAATAATAACTTACACATGCAGACGATAAACTAAAAGAAGGCCAATGGCTATATTTTACAATGTCATGGACGTTTCGGATTACAACGGTTATGTTCTGTGGTGCGAAGTAACTCCAACCTGAAATTCTGGAAAACTTACAGAACGGCGACTATTTCTTGAAGAACTGGGTAATTCTTCGATCATTCCATTATTTTAAGAAATCGTTAAACTAAATCAAGATACAACTCCATTCACCAAAAATAATGCCTTTGACTCAGTCGGTAAATTAAAATAGACCAGTTCAATCTTTTGATTTGCTTAATTACCACAAATTTATGCTGTGTTATTTTCACTTAACATAAATAATAAAAATGGTCTCGGACGCCAAGTTATTTTTTAATTATGTTCGGAACAACTAACCGAGTTTTACAATAAAAATTTACCAAAATGTATATATATATATATATATATATATATATATATATATATATATATACATACATATATATATATATATATATATATATATATATAATATATATAATAACTATGTTTATTAACATTTAAAATTAGAATTATATAAAATATAACTTAAAAACGAATTGTAATAGCCTTAAATTACTAAATTTTGGATATAAATACCTGTTCGTAAAATTTTTGTACACAAACTTTTTAATAACCTCTGGTATCTAAACGATTACGGAAATGTAAACCAAAGGTGATGTCATCTTTGCACCAATATTGCGCAATATCTCGAAATAATAATGCTGTTCGTTGTAAACCTCACCAAAATGGAATTTTATTTCCTATAAATTTCTCTTCATGAAATTTTGAATCCAATATTTGTTGCATTCTCTCGAAAGTTTAAATAAAAATTGGGGTCTACATTTAGATCTGCATTAAAAGCAAAACGCAATCATAAAATGAAAGCGTACGTAAAAGTAGAATTAATTATGCAATTAAAGTAGTAAAAGTAAAAGTGTAAAAGTAAAAAAAAGAAAGTGCCTGCAAAAAGCAAATGTTTTAGATTTTAATATTACGAGTTAAATATATCTTACCATTAAATCAACAGCACTTTTTACAAAATTTAGGTGGAAACCCAAAAATGGATTCCTGCATCGAACAGCGCACCATAAGAAGTGAAAAAAAATGGATGCTTAGGAAGTCGGATGATGACGCGTTGCGCGAAATTATGAGCAGAAAAAAAATAATTTGAAGAGGTGGGAGTATAGACCCTTAAGAAGATATGCACTTAAGTTACACCAAAATGCAAATTAAGTTGCCTACCACATACTTATAATTCAATAATTAAAAACTTTTTTCTTATATTTACAACTAAATAAACGAAGAACGTAAATTACGGTATATTTTAATACAACCCAAAATGGGTTGTTACAGGTTTAGTCGTTAAAACGCCATTCTTGGCTAGTGCGTGTTGGTAGTACATGAGGAATAAAGGTGGTAGTGACCGGCAGCCCTTATCGAACTCAGAAAATCGTAGCATCAATAGTAATGAGCCCATGATAAAGATGGTGGTATTGCACCGGGCGACATAGGGCAGACATGACTTCCACCTATGAAGTTGTGGCATATTAGAGCTGAAAAGGGAACATTAATTAGCTTACATTGCTTTGTACAGAAATTTTTTTTTGTACGATCGTAGAATATAGTAACTGTACTGAATACAAAACAGAATATTGATTAACTTAATTAAAGAAAAAAGATCCTGCGTAGGTTATATAGTACGCCAATCGATTTATAATTAGTTTGGTGGGTGTTGAGAGTGTTAAGATTGAAATAATTTGTTTATTTAGGTTCTATACATATTATTTAAGCTAATTTCGTTTGTAAAGTAAACGGAATATTTTTGCTTGTTAATTCGTTAGATATTACCATAATACAGATAAAAAAGATTATGAGATGAATCATGACAAAAATTATCAACTAGAAGATAGAATCATACTTTTAGTGACGCGCTGCAAAAGGAACCACTATAGTAATAGCAATTACAGATGGCTCAAATTAACACCTCGAAAGTAGTTTCTTACTAGTTGTTACTAGTGTGCAAATTAGTAATAATATGGCTACTAAATATATTTGCGTAGGATTACAAAAGGTAAGATTGTTTAAGATAATTCAAACATTCCATGTAGTTGAGGTCAATATTTGAAAAACCTACCAGGGAAGTACCAGAAATCTCCAAACCGAGAAAGATGGCGAGCACATGGGTTAGCCGGAAATTAAATTCACAAGAAAGTAATTAATAGGAAAACCAGGAAACAATAGAGGAAATTAAAAAGAAATAGATCAAAAAGAGTTAAAAGTGATACTGAGAAGGGACATACAAAAGAGAAATTTCAGAAGAGAAACATAAAAATTAAATAAAGAGACAACGGTTAACAAATCTGAAGGTATTTTGAGCGAAAAATCCAGGAAACTTATCGTAAATAGCCGAAATGTACATCCAGTGCGTTCCACTAGATTTTTAGGAAATGATTGGTCAAATCTAAACATTAATGATCCAAATAAGCTCAATTTAGAGGAAGCCTACCTAGAAGGTGACGCTAAAACCTGGTTTATCAGTAGGGGAATAACTTGTAGTGCTTTAAACGTTTCAAGGTGGAGTTTATGGAGTAATTTTGGGCTAAAGGATTCCAGAACAAGATATGATTAAGATTCAGTACACCGAAAACATAACTTAAGAAATGGGACGTACATTGATTAGGTATGATATTGTGTGGCGAAAATCACACACAGCTGGAGTGCTGAAATGGTGGATACGATGACTATCCACTTTCCAAGGAAAGTCTAACTGATACTCTACGCAGCTCAGCCAAAAATGATTAAAAATGTGATTATCATATTGTAAAAAATTCAAAGGTCAGATAATTATCAGCGTTCACATGTTACCTCGGGAGGAAATTTAAGGGGATATAGGGAAAATAATGTCCGTCATAATAGTCGACTGCATGAACAACGCAACATCAATTTAGTTGGGTATCGAAAAAGGAGAAGGAAATTGAATTGCATCAAAAGGACTGGAGGATTAAATTAAAGTAAAGTAAATAAAGCAGTACGTTTTTGAAGAACTGTATTATTTGAAAATGTATTTCTCCAGAAATGTTACAAAAATCGTTTGAAAATTTAAAAATTTGCTTGCGTTTGTGCATTGAAGAAGAGGGTAGGCACATACAGCATTTATTGTAATTGTTACATCCTTCATCCAATAATTGTTTTATTGTTTGTATTAAATTGTTGTTATTTTTTGTTACTGAATAAATTCTTTGTCAGATTTGTTAATTTTATCTAATATCAGTTTTTAATATCTTTGTTGTAAAGAAAACAAAAGAAACTATATATTTGTGAACAGAAGATGAATCCCTCGTTTGAATAGTATCGAAATATACAGGGCGTTCCATTTAAAATAATAAATATTTTTTGTTTTAACTTGACTAATACTAGTAAAACGCCCTGTATTGATGGGATAAGATTTGAATAAACATAAAAAAACTATTGGGTAAGCGAGTTCAATCAGTGAAAGCCCAATCTCTTTAGAGCAATTAATAAGCTTCGCATTTACATTAAATGTCTATCATTCATATTTGGAACACTCTGTATAATATTTGAAAGTAGCTTAAAACATTACAATACAGTTTAAGTTAAACATTATGGGTCCAGTACCAAAGCACTCAAATGAGTCCAAATCATACCATTTCTACATTTGTAGAGATTTTATTCAAAATTTTAGGAAAGTTAAGGATTCATTAAACAAGAAGAAATACAAATTTTGAATGGAGTACAGCATGTTAAGGATCATTTGATATTTTATGAAATTTATTAAATGAATCACCAATTTTCAAATTTAGTTCAGATTGCGTAAGGTCTGCTCATTTATGTATCGTAGAATTATTGAAGAGACGTGTAAATTCAATAAAGATTAGAGCAAAGGATACAAAGGTCATAGAAGGTTGGTAAGTAACATTTTCGTATGACATCAGAAAGCGAATACTTTATATAATGTAATATGTTTACGAGCTCATGCACTAGACTCTGCAATTTCGAAGATGCAATTATTAATTAAATATAGAACTTCAAAAAAAGGAAACAAAAGAACAAGAAGGTAATGCAAAAAAATTGTGTATATACGAAAACAAATGCAAATAAAGCGTTTATAAAGCAATTGAAGCGAATACATACTTCATGTGAAAGAGAAGGAAATAATATGTGAGAAAGATATAATATTAAGGTATGTGGCGTACCAAACGGTACAAGAATAAAATTCAAAGAAGCGAGACAACTAATAATAAACAAAAAAAAGTTATCCATAAACCGCATATGTTGACGTTAGGTGAGTTAGAACGGAGGCATAAAAATGAAATACCTAAAGAGCACAAATAGCTAATCATGAACAAACTTGGAGCACGTAGGTATCTTTTTGGTGTTTTCATTTCAATAATACGGTTCACAGCGAGACAAAATACTCATTGCATTATTCAGTTTTTGGTAATAACCCATAATGTTTGGACTTAAAGATCCCATGTGGAATTTAATCGAATTGAAATATAGATTACAAACAGGGTGTAATGATGCAATAAACAATGTAGTTAAGTGACAATTGGGAAGAAACACAAATTAGACAAAAATTATATTAATATTAAGTGTAAACTTAATAATCAGGTATTAATTAAAACTATGAAACTAATAATAAACTCAGGTATCAAATAGCGGATGAATCTACTAACATTATAGTAAAAAAAAATTAGTACCGGTTCATAGAAACCAAGCAAAGGTATGCAAACATTAAAAATAAATTCAAAATGGAACGCTAGGAAATTATATCAATTGAAGAGCAAAAGAAAAAAAGAGCAAGGTAGGGGTTTACGGAGATGTAGTGTGTGAGTTCCGTAATAGTACGAAAGAAGCAATATTAAGAATTCTATGTGGCTCAAACAAAACTCAATCTAGGATTAACTGTTAGAAGTAAATACATTAATTTTTTTCTATAAATTATGTTTTATACGTTATTAGCACTTTTTTTCCTTTTCTTTATAAACAAATCCGAAGGTACAACCCCATTTCAACCTAAAATTATTAATAGAAGAACCCTTAGTATATCCACTATAAGATATTTATGACACACTTACGCTTTCTCATTTTGTTTACTGTTACGTGATGTAATACAGTATTGTGTGTTAATACAAAATAATTGTATATTGTGTATACGAACATAGTATACGAAGGAGAGCACGAACCTCATAAGCTTAGTAAACTTAAATGGTTAAATGTGGATAATTGAAGCGACTTGTGTTTTGTTTATCTAATAGTCTCGTTAAATATAAATCACTACCATAATTATATATTAAGATTTGTTTTAGAATAGGCGTTAACAATATTGATTATATATATATATATATATATATATATATATATATATATATATATATATATTATACAGGGTGAATCTTATCTAATCCGCCATAATTAAAGGAGTGCTAGAACTTATCATTCTAAGCAAAAAAGTTCATTTGTACATGGGTCTGGAAATGCTTCGTTTCCGAGATACAGGGTGTCCAAGTTGAAAAAAGAAATCGCGTTTTCTTCAATATCTTTCGACTATTTCGAAATAATTTCATGAAATTTCGTATGTGGAGGTTTTTTGGGATAACAAATTTAAATTTGTGGTCCATTTAGTTGTGGTTTCTAGGGGGCGCCAGCGGCAACCATTTCGACCCCTTTAAATCGTCGCAATTTTTTTGTGCTATACTGTATACCATTTTGGACTAGAAAAATCGATCTTTCTATCTTTTCTGCTAAAAAAAGGTATATTTTAGTGAAGTAGCTAGGAGCAACCCTTTCCGAGAAAAACGCATTTAAAGCTCATGATGCATACACATTTTCGGAGGGTATTCTTTTGACAGGTTTAACAATGGGAATTCTTACTTGTTTACTTATGTGTTTGCTCTAGCAACTTCACTTTTTTTAGCAGAAAAGATTTGAATTTGTCATCCCAAAAAACCCCCATATAAAAAATTTCATGAAATTATTTGAAACAGTCGAAAGATATTGAATAAAACGCGATTTATTTTTCAACTTTGACACTGTATCTCGAAACAAAGCATTTCCGGACCCACCTACATATGAACTTTTTGCTTAGAATGATGAGTTCTAGTATCTTTAATTTTGGCGGATTAGATAAGATAAGATAAGATTAGATAAGACCCTGTATATATATATATATATATATATATATATATATATATATATATATATATATATATATATATATATATATATATATATATATATATATATATATATATATATATATAAAATTTTAAGCAAAATGATTATGTGCAATTTTTCCCAATTCCTAATCCCTAAAGAGATATGGGCGGTTGAAGAAAAATGTAAAAGTAACTGAAGAGAATACCCATAACAGCTGCTTAAGTCTTAAAATTATCATAAAACAAAACTTTTAATAACAATTTTTATCAACAAATTGACAAGAGCACAACATAGCACAAAAATGTGCATAAAACAAGGAGGTGACAAACAGAAATGGTTACAGTTGTTCAAAATGAGATCCACCAACCACCACACATAATGCCACACGCCTTCGCAGCTCTCTTTTCCATTCGATATTTGCGAAAATGTCACGAATGTTGGTAAATGCATTAAAAATTCATTCAATCAATTCTTCTCTTGAAGATCTTGAAGATGGTTTACTCTACCAATACATTAACGACTTAACATGTCCTCACAGATAAAAGTCTGGTGTGAGATCTGGTTATCTGGGCGGCCAGTGTACAGGTCCGTTTCTACCAATCGGTCGGTTGGGACATTTTCTGTGAAAAAACTCCGTTACAACACGCCTGTAGTCTGCAGGAGACCCACCTTGCAAATACCACATGTTTTAATGTACACTTAAGGAAACATCTTCAAGCAACGCTGGTAAATCTTCTTCTAAGAATTGTTTGCACATTTCGGAGTTTAAGTGTCCATCAAAAGTGTGGGGTCCAATGAGACTGTCTCCAATAATCCCGGCCCAAACATTTAATGGGAAGCAATGTTGAAATCCGGTAATAGCAATTTCGTGACGATTTCATCTGATCAGACGTTCTTATTGTGACTATTGTTCACTCCATCCCGATAAAAAGTTGCCTCATCATAAAAGAGTGTAACAATAATGTTATTATCAAGTGTGATCATCTATTCATAAAACCGAACTCTTGGAGCCAAACCACCGGGAAGAATGTGCTGAACGAGTTGAAGGTGATACAGATACATCACATTATCGCGAAGAATTTTCGAAATCGTGGTCCTATTTCTACCAGTGGCTGCTTTTATTCGTCTAATGCTCGTTCGGCTATGATCTCAACTTCTCTCAGCACTTCCTCTGCAAACGCATGTCGTGGAGACTCCCGATCACTTCAAGGTGTAAGAAAACTTCCTGTTTCTCGAAGGCAGTGAAAAATCCGGGGATATCGTTTTGTCAGTAGGAGCACGACCATTTGGAAAACGATTTTTGTACTCTGCTGCTGCTGTATAACAATTACCTTTAAACAAGCCGTACAGGAATACCATATCACTGTATTCCTCATTTGAAAATTGATAAGGCATGATTTAATTGTAATTAAATTAATTCTGGTTGTTGCAAAGCAGATGATAAATTGCATTTACATTCAAATAATGTTTGACACAAATGACATGCAACGTCAAATAAGACACATTTTCTCAGTTTACTGTGGTAATAGGTACTTGCTAATAAACCAATATTGGTCTTACGATTTTTACAGTGTGGATCTGATTTTGAACAACTATAACTATTTTTGTTTGTCACCTCTTTATTTTATGTGCATTTGTGCACTATGTTGTGTTCTTGTTAATTTGTTAATGAAAATTGTTATTAAAGGCTCTGTTTTATGATAATTTTAAGACTTAAGCAGCTGTTAAGAGTATTCTCTTTAGTTACTTTTACATTTTTCTTGAACCGCCCATATCTCTTTAGGGGTTAGGAATTGGAAAAAATTGCACATAATCATTTTTGCTTAAAATTGTTCCCCCGCGGACACCCTGTATACCGGGTGTCTAGAATCTACCCACGTTCTATGGCTATCTTTGTTATTATAAGAGACATAGAGTCGGTTAAATTAGCAAAGTTGGGCAGAATTACATGATAATTCAAATACCGATAAGAGAACTCAACATTGTTGCCAACTTTATAAGATATCTGAAAATAACTAAATATCGTCCAAATTTTCGATCGGCTATATCTTTTTTAATATTCAAAATACGAAAAA
This sequence comes from Vesta saturnalis, assembly GCA_036346205.1. Lineage (NCBI taxonomy): Eukaryota > Metazoa > Arthropoda > Insecta > Coleoptera > Lampyridae > Vesta > Vesta saturnalis. The sequence continues at coordinate 2,539,065 of JARFJB010002385.1, read as the reverse complement.
GTTATATGAGAGACTTTTGATAGCTATTTTTACGCAAAATGGGAAAATGCGAATAAAAAAATTTTTATTAATTATTTTTCGAGCTACAACCCAAACATACATTTTTTTTTAAATGGCAACTATAGGTGCTATGGACCCATTCGATGGATAATTTTTTTTTTTACTTCAAAAATCAAAATTGTATGTTTAATATTATTGGTTAACTCACAATTTTCAAAAAAAGAGGTAATTATAATATTTATTATACAAATTCAAGTGTGCCGTGAACGTTTAAATAACAAAATAAGCTCATTACTATTAAATTTGTGGAAACAACAAGAAATAATGTACTACATTATCAAAATAAAAAAGTTGTAAATAAATTTAGCTTACAACGAAGAGTAACAGCAAAAAATATAAACAGATAACACAATCATAAAAGTGCTTCAAAATGCCCTCCATTATTTTGAACACACATTTGACATCGTTTTAAAATTTCGTTTTGAACTTTTAATAAACTTTGGGTTCTAATTTGTTGTATAGCAACACGAATTTTATTTTTTAAAACGTCTAGATTACCAGGTTTTACTTGGTATACTTTGTCTTTAATTGCATCCCACAAGAAAAAGTCCAGGGGGGGGTTAAGTCTGGAGATCGCGGCGGCCAAGCTATTGGACCTCGATTTCCTATTAAAACGTTCCTGTAAATAGTTACACACAAGTAATCCATTTTGCGCTGATGCCCCGTCGTGTTGAAAATAATTAAAATTTTGAATTACGTTCAATGGAAGGTCGTCCAACATTTCTTCAAACTCGTTTCGTAAAAAAATTAGATATTTTTTGGAATTTAAATTCCATTCATAAAAAAATGGCCCAAGGATTTTGGTACCAATAATACCACACCAAACGTTTACTGAAAAAACATATTGATCTTTCCTCTCAACAGTAATATTAAGATTTTCTTGGGATCATTGGATATGATTCTTTCTATTGAAGATACCGTTGTTTGTAAATTTTGCTTCATCGGTAAAAAGAATGGTTTTCGAGAATTGATTCTTTGCTCGACTTTCATTAATCAACCATGTAGCAAAACGTGATCTTTTCTGATAATCTTCAACATACAATGTTTTCTATATGAAAATGATATGGCTTAAAATTATTTTGTTTCAAAATAACGTGGGCTTTGTCTTTGGAAGTGTTGCACTCCTTCGCAATTTCACGAAGAGATATAGTAGGTTTAAATTCGATATAAACTAAAACACGTTCTTTCTGTGTTAACATTAATTTTAAAATTTTGAGGTTTAGTAAAAGCCCCATATCTTTTTAAATTCGATTCTAGTTTGGCAAATAATCTCACATCGGGTTGTCTTGTTTCCATATAAGTTTGAACATATAATTCCGAAGCAGCATTAGCATCTCTGTTAGACACGTAATATCAAAAAGCATATCATTCCTTTCTTCAGAAGAATAAGCCTTTAACAAATTAATATTCACCATTTAAGTACGAACTACAACTGGTTACAACAAATAATTCAATATCTACTATTTGACAGTCATCAAAGAAGAGTTTTGTTTTTAATTGTCACAGCACACCACGGCAAACATTGCATTTGTTTAGTGAATACTATAATTACAATTTTTTGAAAATTGTAAGTGAACTATTAATATTATACGTGCAAGGCTATACATTTTTGAATCAGAAAATAACCACTTATAGTTGCCATTAAAAAAAAAGTATGTTTGGGTTGTAGCTCGAAAAATAATTACGAAAAAAAATTTTTATTCACATGTTCCCATATATATATATATATATATATATATATATATATATATATATATATATATATATATATACAGGGTGTCCAGTTTAAGATGAAATGCATGGGGATATTGGAAACCGTTAGAGATACGAAGATGGTTAAATGGAGAAAAAGTTGCGTCATTATATGCCCAAGAAGTAACCATGGTTACATATCAAAAAATCCCTTCCATTTACTAGACACAGGGTGATAACTGAAAATATGCGTTTTCTAAAAATCGCTATATCTTGTTTCTTGCAAGAGATACATCCACGATTTTTGCAGGATGGTGGTAACAGGTAGCGAGGATTTCAAAATGATTTTGAAAAAATCTAGGCCTACTAGATTTTGAGATAATGCACGCAACTTTCGATTTTCTTATGGACGCCATATTGGATTTTTGCATTTTGAATTCTTCATAAAAATGCTTTTCAACCATATATCATATGTTTATAATCTGCCAATGAGAAAGTGTCAAATTACACAATTAAATTTATATCAAAGCAACCTTGACATATTATGTATTTTAATTAAATGAAAATTAATCTACAAATTAAACTAACTATTGAGAACAATATTATTGATTATTAACATAAATCATAATAATAAAAGTGACAAAAACAACAAAAATAAAATTTAATATTATACCGAATTTTACTATTAATTAATCAAATGCTCGAATAAACCTCCATTCTCCTGCAAACACCATCTGCATCGAGTTAGCACTGCATCACAAGAGTTCCTTATCATCTCCGGGGTAATTTTATTAACAGCTTCGATAACTGCATCACGTAATTCGTCCTCATTGTTATACGACTTTGAATAAACTTCGTTTTTTAAATAGCCCCACACAAAGAAATCAATGGGAGAGAGATCAGGAGCTCTGGCCGGCCATCTTATTGGTCCCTGGTTTCCTATCCATCCATTAGGATATTCCATATTTAGGAAATCTGTAATAATATGGGCACTATGTGCAGGAGCCCCATCCTGTTGGAAAATTATATTTCTTACTGTAGCAAGAGGGAGCTCCATTATCCTTTCCGCTATTTGAGTTTGCAACAGGTTTAGATAGGTAGTAGAGGTCAAGTTCTCGTGATAAAAAAAGGGCCAATAATATGGGTACCAACAATACCTAACCAGACATTAAATCCCCGCTTCACCTGTTGCCGCGTTTCACGGTATAAATGCGGATTTTGGTCCGACCAATAGTGGGTATTTTTCCTATTAAATAGGCCACAATTTGTGAATCTGCTCTCATCAGACCACAAAATATTCTTGGTAAAGTCTGGATTTTCATTACATCGTTGGATAAACCATTGACTAAATTCCATCCTTCTTACATGATCCCCTTCTCGCAGCCCTTGGACCGGTCTTTCACGATAAGGATGGTATTTATTACGTTTCAATATTACTTCCGCTATTGATCGGGCAACTCCTATGTTGCTTTCAATTTCACGTAAGGATGAGCGGGCATTTTCAACTACAGCTTGTAATACAAGATTTTCATTGTTTTCGTTACTATTTCTGTTTCTCTTTACCTTAATGAAACTACCATGATTTATTAAATTGTCACGTATGCGGCTAAACATGCTTATTCCTGGTTGGCGTCTCTCAGGATAATTATGAAAATACATCCCCGCAGCTCTGTCACTGTTTCTCCTACACAGAATGAAACATTCTAACAAATCGTATTTTTCACTATTTGAAAACGAGTTCATTTTTGGCTTATAACAGAACGTCAAAATTAAATGACGTTTGTACAAACGTAACTAACTATGGTAATTCAATTGCTTATAAACATGTCAAAGGTGTCAGCGCCTAGTTTGATATAAATTTAATTGTGTAATTTGACACTTTCTCATTGGCAGATTATAAACATCTGATATATGGTTGAAAAGCATTTTTTATGAAGAATTCAAAAATGCGAGATGATAAGGAACTCTTGTGATGCAGTGCTAACTCGATGCAGATGGTGTTTGCAGGAGAATGGAGGTTTATTCGAGCATTTGATTAATTAATAGTAAAATTCGGTATAATATTAAATTTTATTTTTTGTTGTTTTTTGTCACTTTTATTATTATGATTTATGTTAATAATCAATAATATTGTTCTCAATAGTTAGTTTAATTTGTAGATTAATTTTCATTTAATTAAAATACATAATATGTCAAGGTTGCTTTGATATAAATTTAATTGTGTAATTTGACACTTTCTCATTGGCAGATTATAAACATATGATATATGGTTGAAAAGCATTTTTATGAAGAATTCAAAATGCAAAAATCCAATATGGCGTCCATAAGAAAATCGAAAGTTGCGTGCATTATCTCAAAATCGAGTAGGCCTAGATTTTTTCAAAATCATTTTGAAATCCTCGCTACCTGTTACCCCCATCCTGCAAAAATCGTGGATGTATCTCTTGCAAGAAACAAGATATAGCGATTTTAGAAAACGCATATTTTCAGTTATCACCCTGTGTCTAGTAAATGGAATGGATTTTTTGACATGTAACCATGGTTACTTCTTGGGCATATAATGACGCAACTTTTTCTCCAATATCCCCATGCATTTCATCTTAAACTGGACACACTATATAGTATATATATATATATATATATATATATATATATATATATATATATATATATATATATATATATAGTGGGCCAGTAGTGCGTGGGTGGAAGATTGGAAGATAAAATATTTTTACTTGAATCGCAAAGTTTATATAGGGCGATTTATATCAAAGTTGCATATTTGTGTTCCTTGGTCAATTCTAGTGCGACTTTATGTATCACGCATGGTACCTAAAACGAATATTTCAGCCGCAATTCGTCATTTTTGCAAATACTAGATGTCTGAAGAAATTAAATATCACTGTGATTACAAAACTTAGAAGGCCATTACTATGAGCTGTTACTAGACATGAAATGTAACTAGTGTAGACAAGATGGTCAAATCCGAATTCTCTTGTCAATTTAGAAAATTTCAATCAATGGTAACTTGATTGCTTCAAATGGAAGGGCCACTTTTTCGTTTTTGCATCAAATGCTGATTTTTTTGCCTTTTCAACGATATAAATTAATCTGCATCTATCTTCGCTAGATTTCTTTTAATCTCACAATTTCTGATTAATTTGATGTATTTTTCAATTTTTAGTTTATATTATCTAGTAACCCATGGAAAGTAAACAAAAAACGAATCAGATTGTAAAACATTATTTATTAAGTAGAAAAATACATAAACACAAAAAAACAAAATTACCAGCTAAAATAAAAATACAAATAATTTTAGTAAATGTTCAAAACGTCTACCACCTTGTTTCTAATCGAATTTTAGTTCTACGACGAAAATAATTTTGAACCCCATTTAACATTACTGGGTTAATAGTTGCAAAAACGTTTCGGATTCTATTTTTCATATCTTCCGCAGTGGTTTGTAGTTCAGCAAACACTTTTTCCGTGACGTCCCCTCTTCAAAAAGAACTCAAGCGGGGAAACATCTAGAGATCTCGTTGGTCATCGTGTTGGTCCATCCCTTCCTGTCCACTTTTCAACAAATGCATTAATAAGCCATTTACTTACTACACGGGCACAGTATCAAAATGTGTGTCTCTAATTTGAACATACTTGTTATTATACCCAATTGTAGTTAGGTCATCTAGAGGTGAGAAACAACGTACTGCGTAACCAATCATTTTGATCGACGTCAATTTTTCCTAAAAATTTTTTGTCGCCGCTGTTTGGAATATACTTAACAAAGATAAAAAAATGCCATTACAAATTAGTATAATTCCGAGTATACATCTTCAAGAAGTCCAAATAATTTATTATCCAGGAAATTCGAATTTAGAATATCATCGAAGAAAAAAGGACCAACAGCAAGTACGGAATATGTCTGCACAAACATTAATCGACCATTTAACTAGGCTATGAACTCTGAAATACTTAGTGAGGGTTTTAATCTGAGTAATAATGAAAATCCGGCTGGTTAACAAATTGCGGTGGAAGGTGCACTCATCTGTAAACATGATCTTATCCAAAAATTGTACATTTTGATTTAACTTTTGTTCTACCCAATTACAATGATTAATCCTGTTTTGAACATCGGTCTGCTTGAGCTCTTGATGTAGTTGGATGTGCTAAGGATGAAATTTGTTTTCTTTTATTATTATTCTTTTTATTTTATTTTCTAATTTAGCTCATAATTTGGTTTTTGTATTTTTCTACTTAATAAATAATGTTTTATAATGTGAATAGCTTTTTGTTTATTTTCACGGGTTACTAGATAATACAAAATAAAGATTGAAAAATACAGTAAATTAATCAGAAATAGTGAAATTAAAAGAAATCTGCCGAAGATAGATACAGACTAATTTATATTATTAGAAAGTTAAAAAAATTCCGCATTTGATGCAAAAATGAAAAAATGGCCGTTGCATTTCAAAAATCAAGTTACCATTGATTGAAATGTTCTAAATTGACAAAGTAATTTTCTAAACACAACAAGAATTTGAATTTGACCACTCGGTTTACGCTAATACATTTCATGTCTAGTAACATTGCCGAGTCAGGGCCTTCTAAGCTTTGTGATCACAGTGATATTTAGTTTTTTCAAACATCTACTTTTTGGAAAAATGGCGAATTGCGGCTAAACGATTCGTTTCAGGTACTATGTGTGATACATAAAGTCACACTAGAATTGACCAAGGAATCCAAATATGCAACTTTGGTATAAATCGCCCTGTATAAACTTTGCGATTCAAGTGAAAATATTTTGTTTGTAACCTTAAGGATACCTCATCACATCCCATCAACAAACTTTAGAAATATTCCTTAATAAACTCACAATCTTCTACCCACGCTCTATATATATATATATATATATATATATATATATATATATATATATATATATATATATATATATATATATATTTAAATAATTTTAATATCATATTTGTTGTATGGGGATTGGGTTAAAGTTTTAAATTAAATTATTAACAATCTTATCAATATAATGATAATATAATTATATACGTATATTTGTGCACCGGACTAGCTCTTATCTCATTTGGGGATAGGATTCAGGATTTAGTGGGAAATTATTACTTGTTCAAATATATGTGTGGATTGCACTTTATAAAAAATATCGTGTATGAAAAATGTATCTAAACAAAATTTATACTATAACACATGCGTTATAACCTTATTGAATACAATTGTCAAAAAATGTCAGATTTGTTAAACAATGACTTGTTGAATTATGATTTTAATTATAACTGGATAATTGAAAGCTAAAATTTTGAAATGAACTAAATTTCTGCTTATTTTGCAGGTGTTTACACAAGTATTATATAAACAATTACACCTATACATGTGACAAATAATAATTGCAGGAAATCAACACAACAAAGAACACAATAGACAGGGTTATAATCAAAAATTAACTCACATGTACATATTCCAAACAGATGGTTCCATATGTAGATGCAGGCACTTTCCAATAATGATCGAAATTCTGGTATATGATGATCACCGCTACTATTAACCCACTAGCTGCAGACTGGTCCTCGGGTTGTTGGTCACTTTTCTTCGGTAAATGCTATTATCTTACAGCTTTACGGCTTCGCCCAACCACAAATGTTTAATCGAAGATATTATTTAAGTGTATTAATGCTTTTCAATTATATCGTTTAAATAATATTTAGTGATTGTAGTGAAGTTAATGTCACTTTGTTTTTTAGGCTCCGACTCGAATATAAATTATTTAAAGGATCGCAGCATAAAATAAAACTCCATTGAAGAACAACGATTACTATTTTATTTTGACAAAACGTAACCAGTTTTCGAACTTTAACAAACGAAATTTTAAAACGTTAAACATAAATCGTCACAAGTGAGAAAAATTATTCGTAATGAACTTTACGAATGTGAACAAGTATCGGTAACCTAACTTTATTTTTAAACGATTGTCGGTTTAAAAACAATTGCGCTTGATTTTCTCGTTTCTCCGTTTATTATTAAATTTTCCCGATAATTATTTAGGTTATATACACTTACTTGATACACAAAAACACTACACTATTTTAACTTTTTCATACAACTGGCAAATTATAGAGAAATATAGAGAGAGATCTGATCAAGGACAATTCCTCTTATACCCTTCTGTTGGTTACCACATCTTCAACTTTTTAAGCAATTTAAATAATGTAACTATGTTTCTGATTGGTCGAAAATAATTTGAAAACTTAACTAAAATAGAAATTTAGCGATGTATTTCTTATACAGCTATAGATTTACAATTTAACAACAGAAATGAAATCTGTGTTAAATTGTGCATAAATAGATACCCAACATGATATGGTTCCTTTAAATATTATACAAAATGACCTATTCTAACTTAAAATTGCTTATATCTAAATAATCTTACAAACTACACTTAAATTAACTACAAATATGCAACCCTGACTAAATTTTGCATTGGAAAACACACATTAAATGTCCGAAATCTTAAATTTAAAGGAAATTTTATATTTACCCCATTTCATAAATTTTGCGTTGAAATGCTTCGTACACCTTAAATTACTATGTAAAAATGAGGAAAACCTCCTATTATTCACTTTAACAATCCAATTTAAGCCTAATTTAATCTAGAAAACTATAAATTTGTGAAAAAACATTAAATTTAAGACATAACCAAACTTAATTCTAAAATTGCAAATAATTTACGTTTAAAAACGTCCAAGTAACTCAAAATGTTATCCAAATAATTTGTAATAACTGTCTTTATTGTATTTATTGTTCATTTCGCTTGCATTGTATAATTTTAATGTCACTTTAAGAAGTCATATCGTTTAACACACTTTTCTAAAATTCTACTATAAAAATGTATCTGCATGTAAATATCTCTGTGTAAATATGTTCTATACACTGTTCTTAATATTTAAAATGCATCACTATGTTTGTCACACCTCCGATTTCATAAATATGTGAGTATTGATCATATTAAGTTCGTATTATAACCCTTTCTTAAATTTTACTATATTTCCTGCATTCTAATCTACTTATACAATATCCCTACTATAAATCTAACTTTACACTTTGTGTTAAAGACCTGTAAAATATTCACATGCCAAAATATTTTCGAAAAATTGAAATTTATTGAAACAAACTAAAGTACTGAATTGACTTTACGGAAATAAGTTTATTTAACATTCCTGACATTCTTGTAAGTAGCACAATGCTTTTTATTATTAAACCAAAATGTATAAATTTTGTTGAGACTGTTTCAACCAAAACAAATTCACTTTCTAACCATCGTGAACCAAATTACATCAATTACATCCCTCGTACATGTATTATGCTTTATATCACCCTTTTTTTAAAGAAATTACTAATTAAAACTGTCCGATCCCTGTCTTACTCTTATCTAAACATCTCAATATATATATATATATATATATATATATATATATATATATATATATATATATATATATATATATATATATAAAGGAGATTCTAAAATAGGTGGTCAAAATTTGGGAGCTGATGCAGGATAGCAATGCAAACAAAAAAGTTTCTATCAACTTGGGTCGTAAAATGCACCATTACGGAGATACAGGGTGTTTAGTTTTCAATTTGATAAGTTAATTTATTTAATATTTCCGTTAGTTTTCAATAAATTGCTTTCAAATTTGTAGCATTGCCTATAATTCTTATGCCGAATAACGTGATTTATCTAATTTCAATGTATCGTGCAGATGGCGCTAGTTGCCGCATATTTTTGTGGTAAAAAAGGTATACCTTATTGAGCTCGCTATCTGTAACCATTTCCGAATAAAACTCAATTTCACATTTCAATTCTCAATTATTCGTATTATTACAATTCGGAGAAGTCAGTAGAATATTATTGAAATAAATGATTATAAACAGATTTAACAGAAAATATGAATAAATTACCGATGATATCATTTCAATTCTCAAAGTGTCCTCCATTTTCCTGTATGCACTGTTGCAGTCTTCTCATAAGTGAAAATACTACACAATTTAATCTTTTCTCTTGTACTATTTCATAGAAAGCGTCTTCAATTCGCTGGAGCAGTTCCTCAACAGTTTCAATCAACTGAGCATATACTTTATTTTTCACTTGTCCCCAAACATTGAAATCCATAGGATTGAGATCTGGTGTTCTAGGGGGCCAAGTTAAAGGAGCCCAATTGCCTCGGCTTATCCATTGATTTGGAAAATTTTTGGATAGCCATATACGACACTGTTGAGTAAAATGGGGAGTGGCTCCATCATGCATGTACCATAGGGCACGCCTTTTTAACCACAAAAATATGCGGCAACTAGCGCCATCTGCACGATACATTCAAATTAGATAAATCACGTTATTCAGCATAAGAATTATAGGCAATGCTACAAATTTGAAAGGTATTTATTGAAAACTAACGGAAATATTAAATAAATTAACTTATCAAATTGAAAACTGAACACCCTATATCTCCGTAATGGTACGTTTTACGACCCAAGTTGACATAAAATTTTTTGTTTGTATTGCTATCCTGCATCAGCTCCCTAATTTTGACCACCTATTTTAGAATAACTTGTATATATATATATATATATATATATATATATATATATATATATATATATATATATATATATATATATATATATACATAGGGTGACAGAATAAACTACAATGCATAGCGCCACGCGATAGAGGACAAAAAAATAATAAGAAAAACTACTATACATTCCCGTATGATTGAAACTTTCCATTTAAATAAATGCAATTGAAATTGTTTAATTTAGTAAAACTCAAATGAATTGAGCACTAAATATCTCGGTATTAAATTAATCGTTTCAAACCTGTATACAGAATTTAAGTTTAAGTAATAATTTGGTTTTCTTTCCCCCTTATCGTGTGTATATAAGAATGAATTATCTCAATAATTTTAGTAATTGTAGACGCAGTCGCATTACGCATGCAATCAAGGCCATTTATATTATTCTGACATTGATCTATTTTTGTAAGGGCATTAATCCCTTATTACGATTACATTTAACCTGAAACCCAGCCAGACCGAATGATAAGAAAATAATTAACATCGAATTAATCATTTACCTGTCCCATCAGAGGTTCTGTATCAACCGGGTCTGAGTCGATACGTGTTTTTGAAAATTTGTATACAGGGGTTATTTAAAAAATCTAGTTTAACTGAAATATTTTGAGTTTTATGCGGCTTCCGGTTATATCGGACGTAGAACATAATTCTGTGATTTTAAATGGAGTGTAGCATTTTGTTTTAGCACTTTATATTTGTTAATTTATAAAGGTAATCGTTAATTTAGTTTCTATTGCTATAATTGTTTCAGTTACATGTTTGGTTTTAAAAAGAGTTGTTTTAATGCTTTATTTTGAGTATAAACTCCATACTCTGTTTTATATGTACTACCTAAGCCTTAGTTTAGTAGATAACATTTGTTTATTATTGATTCACAAAGCCTCCTTATTTTTTAGCGTGGAATCCATTAATACAATAAAAACATAGGGTTTCTATTTAAAAAATTAACTCTTTGAATTTCTGAAATTATGAATACACCCTGTACAATTTTTTTAATTTATTTTTGTAAGATTCTGTAAGCTGATTGTTCTGTGTGTGCAAGTATTAAAAAATATTTGACCTAGTTTGCTTGTACCTTGAAAAATTATGGTTTTTGTGAACATGTGCATGTCAAATATTTTGAAGAAAGTAAAATAACTAAAAACAACGGTGCATTTTAGACATAGGATGATTTTTACAAACTAACATTTAAATTCAACGTAGATTTTAAAAATATAATAAAAATGGGTACCTTCCATGTATATGTATATATATATATATATATATATATATATATATATATATATATATATATATATATATATATATATATATATATATATATATATATAGAATATATATATATATATATAATATATATATATATATATATATATAGGTATAATCATACTATATCCTAAAGTGGTTGATTTCGGAGATGCAGAGTGTCAAAAGTTCAATTTGAATTTAGTTTTTCATAAATAATTTTTGTAATAATTGGATGTGTTGTACCTGAGCTACTTTGCTTACATTTAAAATGGAATAACTTTTTTAAGCAAACAAACAAAAATTTTATTCCAACGTCTTTCAACTAAAAAATATACCTGGTAAAAGTAAATTTGAGCAACCGTTTCTGAGATAACTGGATTTAAAATTTTGATTTCTTACTCAAACTCACCATTGCATTGCATTGCCACAGGAATAACACCAACAATTACAATAACAAGTTAAATGTACTATAATTTTATTCTCGAGTAAAAACAGTTAATAAATTTATCAACAACAGAACGTTAATGAAAAAAATGCTTATAAGAAATGACCTACATTTTCGTGTATACAATGATTAATACATAGTTAAAAATTAAATTGGACTCTCTGGAGCATTTCGTCATCATTTCTCAAAGCGTCAATGCTAGTTTCAAATACGTCTCTTTAATTGATCTTCTGTATGTACTGGCGTAGAATACACAACGGTTTTCATTTTCTCCATAAGAAGGAATCCATCGGAGTCATGTCAGGGAATAGAGCTGGCTAATTTGCGGGTGCATCATTGCCTCTAGCTATCCATCTATTTGGACAGTATTTGTTAAAATAATTACATACGTTTAACGTAAAATGTGGAGACGCACCATCGTGCATAAACCACATTCCCCTTCGAAGTTGCAAGGGTAGGGGATCTAATAAGTCTGGTAATACGTTTTGTAGATGTTCCAAATAACTTACGCCATTTAGTTGAGGTGGTAAAATGACATGACCAATTATTAATGTGCCAATGATTCCTGCCCACACATTGACTTCAAACTCATGCTGATAATGGTAACTTTAGTCGCATGAGGATGTTCATTGTGCAAGTTAGTTATGCCACTCCTCGTGAAAGTGGCTTCATCTGTGAATAAAATTATTCGTGTAAAGTTTCGATCTTGATTTCTTTATTCTTGGATAAACCGGCAGAACCTATGCGTGCTTTAAAATCATGGGGTAAAATATATTGTACCCGTTGAACATGAAATGGATGCAGTAGTTGTTCTCTGATTACCCTATTAACAGTATCCCTTATCTGTATGCCCGAGCCCGATCTTCTGTAGCTGAGTTTTGGATTTTCCTCAATCCGATTTAGAATATCTTCCTCAACCTCCGGAGTTCTTACTGTACGTGCACGACCGCAATTAATAGAAACAGGTGCAAACCTGCCCGTTTCACGAAGACATGTTTCAACTGCCGCGAAGGTTTTATAATTTGGAAATTTTCGATTGGGAAATCTTGCACCCAGCAAGATTCTGAACCATTTCCTTGGCAATATCCAAAAACCATTAACACAGCGGTCATCTCTTCGTTGGTCTACTGTACGGCTATGACGAACATTTCAAATTGTTTGATAATTCAGCGGCACTTGCTAATTCTCATTCACGATATTCTAGTACTCCTCGCAATTTAAAACATAAACACCGACAAAAAACACGAACTTCTCCTATCAAAGGATAGGCCGTGGTTCATGCTATTATGATCAAAATGTATACTTGAATTGTTAAGTATTACAATTCTTTTAGATTCGATTTGACAGCACTTTCTAGTAACGTAGTTGAATTGTAGGCATAGACGAAATTAATGATTTAAATCCAGATATCTCAGAAACGGTTGCTCAAATCAACTCTTACCACGTATACATTTTTTAGTTGAAAGACGTTGGAGAAGAATAATTTTTACTTAACAGTTAAATACATTGGGGCTCAAAAAAAGTTATTTCGTTTTAAATATATGCCAAGCACCGCAAGTGGCACCCACTAAATTTTACACTGAAAATTAGAGCAGATTTTAATTTTCTACCCCGAACCCTCCCCCCTAGCCGAATATTGTGTAATGCGTGTGTGCGTGTGTGTGCGTGTGTGTGTGTGTGTGTGTGTGTGTGTGTGAGAGAGCGCGTGCGTGTGCGTGTGCGTGTACGTGTGCGTGTACGTGTGTGTGTGCGTGTGCGTGTGCGTGTGTGTGTGCGTGTGCGTGTGCGTGTGCGTGTGCGTGTGTGTGCGTGTGTGTGTGCGTGTGCGTGTGCGTGTGCGTGTGTGTGTGCGTGTGCTTGTGCGTGTGCGTGTGCGTTGTTGTGCGTGTGCGTGTGCGTGTGCGTGTGCGTGTGCGTGTGCGTGTGCGTGTGCGTGTGCGTGTGCGTATGCGTGTGCGTGACTGCGGGCGTGCGCGTGCGCGTGGGCGTGCGCGTGGGCGTGGGCGTGCGCGTTTGTGAGCATGTGTGTGTCTATATGTTTCGTCTATAGTCTGTGTTTTATTATTACTCTTCTACAGTGTCTTTTTGAGTGCGTACTTGGTAAATTAACACTCAGATGATAGTATTACAAGCAAATGTTAAACGCAAAAGTTACACAGGGTTGTAACATACAGGCTAACCAGATTGTAGGTAAAGTAAATAGAGGAATAAAGATAGATAAAAACTGATTCAGACATCTTGCATTATAAGTAAGCCGATCAACTCAACTATTTGACTAGATAGAGAAACAATACAGCAGATATTATTTATGTACTTTATTGTATTGTATTGTATTGGTTAAGTCAGAAGTGAAATGCAGTACAATAGTTTTGACGTATGGCATAAATTTGTTTATTTAAATAATAGTAATAATAAAAAATAGTAATAACAATAATAACAGAAATTGTGGCTAAATGAGAATAGAGTTCCAAATAGTTTATGTTAGGGAACTTTGTTCACGAGGTCAAAACTTAGATCATGGTTAGATAACAGCAAAGAAAGGCTGAAATTTGACAATAGGTATCATGACTAAGTGAAAATACACCCAGATAATTTTTTTAAGGTAATTTTGTTTCGGGCCTGGAAACTTTGGTCCTAATAAATAAAAATTAGAACAATAACGTTTTTAAACTAAATGCGGGAGTATAGAGAAACCTATTGAAAGGGAAGGAAGGAATAAAAATAATTTATTGTGAATTTTAACCAATTGTGATTGTTGAAGTTTAGTGTCAATTGCTAAATCTAATATGAATTTACAATTTAATAATTTTTAAAAACTTAGATATCGTAATATAAATCAGCTAGGTTTTGTAACCCATCAAAATCGATTGTAATATCAATTTTTTAACTAATTTTGTACTTAAAATTCACTAAGAAGTAGTCTCGTTGAACCAATTTTTGCAATAGTATAAAGTACGCCAAAATTGTGTGTAAAATTAATATGTAAACCAAAACATGGTCTTTCAAATGCTCATCAGTTGAGTCTGTAAATTAAAAGCCTTAATCCAGCGTTTCATGTAAAGAAGCAATGGCCTTTTAAAATTCTTAAAAGAAATCAAGGTACTAGCCTGCAAAAAAATTTCGATCAAAAATTCGTTTTTCCAAAGTTTCGCGAGGGGTGCCCAAATCCAAAGATTTTGGTGCGAAAATGAACAAAATCGACTCTGATTCTCGCTAAGTGGTACCGGCTTCGGGTTATCGCGACATTTCCATCTTTCAAAATTCACATAAATGCCCACTTAAGAATTACACGATGTACCTCAATGAGGCGCACCGACTTCCGCTTATTCCATTCATTCATTACAATCACCAAAAATAAAGACGAAAACGTAATTACCTTTATTCCCATGATTTATTTTCGTTCTTTGTTTCACACTCTTTCCCTCACTGTAGCTTCAACTAACCCGGGTAGAACGTAAGTAAATTATGTGCGCCTAAAGCTTACATCACCCGCTCAGCGTACGAACTTTTTACATCGCAGTCTAACTAATTAAAAGAAACACAAAACGCCTTGCCCCGCTAAAATCACGTCATCGTTTAATCGTTACGCAATATAGATATTCCATACTACATCCGCTCACTTTGGTGTACGGTTACTGCATTAACAAGGAATAGCAGCAACAAAAAGGATATTGCAAATTTATATGTACACGGTAGTTTAATCTCCTCGTAAATTGGTAAAGAGTATAATCCATAAACAATCAGCTGGCCATGATCAAATACATTTATTCATCCTAAAAAGTATTCTTGCAATTATTTTACATCCCTTAACTTATTTGATAAGGTTCTACTTCGTAGCGGGTACTTTCCCAGATAAACTCAAAACAGACAAAGCTATACCGATTTTTAAAAAGAAAGAGGTACATTTAATTGATAAATACAGACCAATAGCTATTTCCGACAGCTTCTCAAAAGTGTTTGAATATGCTTTTTTTAAGTCGATTAATTAATTTTATTGAATAGCATAACATAATCACGTCTAATCAACACGGATTTAGACCTAAACGTTCTACAAACACAGCTATATGCAATTTTTATGCCCGAATTATGCTTCGTATGGATGCAGCCCTGTAGGAATCTTTTGTGATTTAAGTAGGGCTTTTGATTACGTCAACCACGCAAAACTGTTAAAAGTACTAGAAACCTACGGTATCAGAGGTACTGCTCTTAATTGTATCTCTTCATTCTTGTGCAAACGAGAACAATCCGTTACAGTAAAAAAAATAATTGTATTACATATGGCATATCTGGTAGGCTGCCTGTTACGATGGGTGTACCGCAGGGCTCAGTGATAGGACATATCTTGTTTATACTGATTATTAATAAACTTAGCTTGACCTTGGGTGTACAAAATCACATCATGTACGCAGATGACATTTCAATGATTTTATTACATTCTGATGAGAACGCTCTCAAGGCGCACTGAAAATGCGGTGACAACAACTATGAATTTATTAACCAAACGATCTATATTTTAATTCTAGTAAAACTCAAGTTATTAGATTTCATAACAGGTAAAAAACTATATTAAGTGTTAACTTGCATATAAATAACACGAGTTTAAGTAACGTAACCCACACCAAGTTCTTGGGCATTTACCTAGAGGAAACACTAAACTTTAAAGTTTACTGTGAGAAACTAACTTCAAAATTATCTTCTATTTCTTGTATCCTTAGACAACTGCGCTATATTTTAAATGGACAATAATTGATAACCGTGTACTATGCGCAAATCGATAGTCGTCTACGTTACGGCATTTGCTTATCGTGTAGTTTCGCTTCATTTAATTCTGTATTTTTAATTCAAAAGAGAATATTACGCATTATGGCTAATGAAAAACATTAGGCATCATGTCGTAATATTTTTCGAAACTTCAATACTTACCTTATCCTCAATATATATTTTTGAACTCTGTGTATTGTAACGGTATAAACGGGTGGTAGAACGGGATTACAGATAAAATTGGCCTTTTTGCGCCGACTAGCCAGCGTATGGGTATGGGTATGATGTTGATACATTTTGCACATCCAGAATAGTAAAACGTACGTAAGTCAAAATAGGGGATGGAAACGTAATCAGTTCGGTTTTTGGGCGCCAGAATGTTTGGTAGTCAAAATAAGAGTCGTCGTGACAAAATTGCGAGTACATAGCGTGTCTAAACATACAAGAAACATACGCTTACCTATCCGCAATCAATCCCAGGTGTGCTGGACAGCAACTCAGCAAACCACCTGAAATAGGGCTTCAAAATAGCACTACACGCTTGACAAATAAAAGCGTGATAAACACGCAATAAAGTTACGTTACTTTACTACACCTCAGTGTAAATAATTAGGCATTATATAATAATCAAAACAAAACAAAAAAAAAGCTATAGAATGCACTCTAAATGAATTAATACTTAACTAAAAATCAAATAAAACACTAAATATCATTAACGCTATTACTCAATAAAACAAACTGTCACTTCGTTACGTTAAAATTTTACGCTTCTAAATTACTGGTAAACCTGCAATTTGCAAAAAAAACTTTTATTTTATCACAAAAGGGTTTCACGATTAAAACAATTTATAAACCAATCATTCAGCTAAATGATTGACAAAAAATGAATATATATAAAGCAATATCAAGTATCTTATAACAAAAATTAGCCTAGTCGACTATTCTGCATTTGCATTTAAAACTTGCCGAAAATACTGAATCTTAATATTTTGCTAGTTTCATGCTGCAAAATAAAATAAACATTATTACAGGGTAATTGTTTCTCTAAAATAAAAACATGTAGGTCGGGCTTTAATTTGATAATAACTTACTAATTAAAAAAAACTATATGTAACACAAAAGGGTTTCACACCGAATTAAAACAAATTTATAAAACCTAACAAAGCTATAATAAAATAAAATAAAGAAAATATTATAAAGGTAAAATACGATAATGCGTATAAACACAAAATAAATGTTAACACAGAATGTCTGCAGATTAACACCTTCTAGATGCTTAACAAATATTGAATAAAACCACACTATTTCAGTACAATTGCCCTTTACTACTAAAAATAAAAAAGTGTGAAGACTATTATGATTATTACACTAACAAATTAAAACAACAATTAATTTAAAAAATACGACACCGCTTTCAAACCTTCGTTAACAAAAAATAATTGAAACACAAGAACTCTTGAAAATATTCAAGAAAAAAAAACACAATATTATATTACCTTAATGTCTAGATTAACACCTCTCCTTTGTTCAACAATTGAAAACGAACCAGGTTATCGGTTACAGCTATAACGGAAATGGAATCTTCCTGCTCTGACAAATAATGAATGAAAATGTTGACTAACATTCTTTTGTGCACAGACAATTCCTTGATTGAATCGCGGTAAAAAGTTACTGCATTGATTAAAAACTTCTTTTAAAATAATAATAATTTGTGCGCTCAACTTGCTTGTTAACTTTTATCTCTTAAATAGTTTTATTTACACTAACAATCCAAGTTAATAACTTGTTTAAATAACTATAATTTTAATATTCTGCGAAAGTTTTTTTATATTTCAACACGCTTTGTACGGCAATTAAGTGGCACTTCAAGAACGTTAATGTTAAAAAAAATCCGCAAAAGCGATATAAACCAAAGAGGTCACTGAAGCACTAATATAACACGACGATGATCTCTAGGTACTTAATTACGTAAAATCGAAATCGGCACTAGGTCTAATCCTTTGGTGGTTGAACAGTTTTACTTAAAATCCCTTCACAGGTTTTCTTCAGAAGTAGCTAAACTACCCTTACAACACAAAAGTATGTTCGTTAAACACCAAAAGGTCCAATATATCAACGTTCTAAACCACCCCTTAAAGCGTAACAACAAACGTCACCGTACTACTACTCGGGAGCGCGATCAGTTTCAGAATCAATCAAATTATTACCAAAAATCCATCTTGGATTTTGAATCCCACCACTCACAAAAAAATCTCATCTAATTTAGTTCCACCAATTAAAAAAAACGGAAGGGGAAGATTTGATACCCCTACACCCAAACTTCGTTTTCATCCGTAAGGACTCGATAGTTTTCAAAATCTCAAACGTCAGCAGACTTAACGTGCAAAATATCTCTATATTTTCATTCAAGTACAAGCAATTAGTCCCACATTCTACCTCTACGATTTAAAACCAACATACTCAATATTAATCTGAACCACTACAATTAAGCGACTTTATGTCGCCAGCATGACATCATATGCATTTAAATCTACACTCTTTCTTTCAATTACTTAATTTTTAAGGAAATCAAACGAAATAAACCTTATTTACACTTATATACAACTATTTACAAATAATACGTTACTCAACATTCAATAAACGAGGAATAATAAGGAAAACAATCTAAATTACGGAATAATAATTCACAAACAAAAAAAACTAAAGCTCGCCACACACCTTTCCTAAAGGTCGCTACACGCGTTAAACAAATTTATTCATAAAACTCAACTTGACAACAAAAATTTGACGGTAAATCGCTAGAAAATCGTGATCCTATCATAATTAATTCCTTAATGCACATTACACATTCCTTTACATAAGCTCTCACACAAAAAAAGTATACATACGGAATCTAACTAAGTGAATAGAATTACAAACAAAATTACCCACTACGTATACAGGGTGTTCAAAATACCCTGACAGTATATATTTTCAATCATAAACCTAATTATAATTTGAACAAAGATATACACCACTTCAACACAAGAAGTAACCTTTAAATCGTCCTTAAAATCCCATTTTTAGAGAAATGTTTTTATGATATGTCAGAATTTTTTGATTGCTCTCATGTCTTAAATTTTCTAGTAAATTATTTATGTATGTTTAATTTTCTTCATTTTTTGTTTTCGATGTGAATTCATTGTATCTACTATTGACATGTCTTATACATTATTCTTTGTAATCAAGACTAAACGAAAAATATAATATAATATAACTACATAATGGGCGTTACCTAGGAAAAAAACAGACTTGATACCTAGAATCGAGATGTACACAACATCTCATCATGTTGAGTAACCCTGTTACTTAAATAAATTTTCTATAACTTCTCCAATAACAACTCAATCCATACATGGGTTGGTAAGCTCGAAAGTACGCAGAACTATTTATCCGAGACTGAACTGCTCGCTAATAAACACGATAACACCAATAACACACATATTATGTTTCGTAAAAATTCTCTTCATCCATAATGAAATTCAATTACATTTATAGAAACTGTGATAACCAACTGTAAAATAAAAATTCCCGGTAACTTAGCATTTATTTAAGACTACATATAGTATTCAAATATAATAATATTAAATAAAGTCTACGACAAACTTCATCTACATGTGTCAATACAGCGCATTTCGAACACGATAGAATATGCAAATTTCTTCATCTTGGCTTTTGCCGCATTACAAAATCTACTATTTCCTTTGTAAATATGTGTATTTGAATAAATGATTCTGGAACCGTGAAATTTATTTTTTATGCACTCTTATATAGAATATTTGTACAACTGTTTAGTTTAATTTTTTCCATTTATATTAGTTTCAGATGTATTGCAATCAGCTTTTTGGTAAGTGTTTAATTAGTGTATATTTAAATATTTAGCTAGTTCCAACAAATTATTCATAATACCATTTCGTATATCCCCATCTATGAACAGGAGATAGAAACAATCTAGAACGTTGGATCTACTTAGATAAATGAATGACGTACAACTGAACTTGCATGAAATTTCCATAGCTGTTATGTTTGTATTACGTTGCATTGTTTTTAAAGGCGCCCAGCAATAGATCATAGTTAATAATTAAGGTGGAGTTGTTTCGATTTGTTTAAAAGGAAAATACATTTATCTATTAACATAAGTAAACCTACCTCTCGCACACCGTAATAAATCTAAGCTATTTATAATACCGTATCATATGTTAAGCTTACTAAATCAGCTAACAATGTGACATGAATTGCCACCAATATGTAGTTTTAATGATCTAGGGCCTAGGCGACACTGGAAAATAGTACTGTGGCTAATGCAACAAACGCCATATCATGCATTTGAAACTATCACATAATATAATTTACTTTTTGAAGAAAAGGTGCACATTGAAACAACATACAACGAGTTCCAACAAAATTTTTAATAAAAATTAACTTAATGCGGATTGAGATATGAGCACTAAATTATAATTTTCTGGAATATAAGTTTATGCGCTTAGGCCCTTCTGCGAACCACAGAATTATGGATAAATGTTTAAAATTAAGCTTATTAAACCAACATTACTGTAATATCTTAATTCGAAGTAAATACAATTATATGCCTAAAGTTAGTAGTGTTGAGCACTTTTACTTACGGCAATTTCAATTAACTAATTACGCGTATTGAATAGTCACAAACATATGTAACGAAATTATTATTAAACCATTAGACATCATCTAACTATTGCAATTATATTAAAGCAAATATTGAATTACAGCATCTGTTGTAGGAGAGTTTCTGAATAGGTCGTCATTTTACATGAAATGCAGAATTATACAGTTCTGTCGGTTCATTTCTCGGAGTATGCCATAAATTTAACACAGCCACGGGCATTAACAGCTACTGTTTACATGTTTGATTACTAAACCTAGATGGTAAAGGATATTTTAGCTTCAATGTAGTAAATTTAGTAACTAAGATCTTTAGGTTGCTATTGAAATTCAAGCGCACAAACCTCAATAAATATACTCCTCCATTAACTAATTTTTGCATCTCTCTTTAAACATCAATACGTATAGCTTAATGCGTTGATAATTTTAGTGTTAAAGATACGTGGAAAGCTAAAAGTTTCAGTTAATTTAGTGCGAGAAAAATTAAGTGGGACAAAAGATTTCAATCACTTGAAATGGTCGTGATATAAGTTCATATACTTTAAAGCCTAAGGGTAACCAAGTTCACTGTTTCAGACACCGCAATCAGCGACATCTACTTTCCTGTTAGTCTCTTTGCTACAATTCGCTACTTTGTTTTGTGGATTAAAGTTTATTTTAGAAACTTCTATTGACTTTTTGGTTAACTTTCTAACTTTAGAAAGTCAAGCTTGATAATCACTCAATTGTTTAAAATTAAGTTACGGTATAGGTTTAACGAATTTACGCTGTAAAACATGTTAGACGTTAATGTCAGTGTCTCGTTAGAGCTAGAAATGTACTTGTAGCACTTAAAGTTACTTAGATCAGCAAATTACTATCTGGGAATATCACTTGAACCATTCTTAAAACGTAATGCATGCAAATGAGTCTCGTATATTTATTTTTGAGCAAATGATCTTTTACATAATGTTCTTTGCATTAGTATTCCAATTTCTAGGTAAAACTCTACGAGTTCCAAATTAAATGCAAATATATATCACATAGTAGTATAATATAAGTAGTGTGAATGGTAATCGTATAAATTTTAAATAATATAATAAAGTAATAAGTGTAAAATGTTTCGTAACAAATCGTTAAACTAACTGGAGATACAAACCATTCACCAAAAATAATGCATTTGACTCAGTCGTAAGATTAACGTAGGGTGGTTCATTCTTTTGATTTGCTTAATTACCACAATTTACGCTAGAGTTACTTCCACTGAACATACATAATAAAAATGCAATGTAACACTAATAAAAAAGATCTCGGGCGCCAAATGATTTTTTAATTATGCTCGGAATAACTAAACCGAGGTTGTTTACAATAAAAATGTTATCAAAATGTAAAATAATAAAAAATATACAACTATGTTTATTAAATATTTAAAGTTAGAATTATATAAAATATATCTTAAAAACATTGTAAAAACCTTAAATTACTAAATTATTGACCTGTCACTAAATATAATACTTCTTGAGAACCCCTGGTATTACAGAAATAAATGCGGAAATGCAAACCAAAGTGATGTCGTCTTGGCTTCAATATTACGCAATATCTTGAAATAATACTTAACGTTGTAAACCACACCCATAAATGGAATTTTAGTTCTTGAAATTTTGAATGCAATATTTATTGCATTAACATGAAAGCGTACGTAAAAGTGAAATTAAATGCGTACTTAAAATGTAATTAACGTATAAAAGTAATTGTAATAAAAGTGTAAATCAAAGTAAAAATAAAAGAAAGAAAGTGTCATCAAATCAATGGCATTTTCACAAAATTTAGGTGGAAACCAAAAAAAGCTTCCTAACAACACAACATCCATCAGGAAGTGAAAAAAAATGGATGCTTTGAAATTAGATGATGTAGCCGTGCGCGAAAAATTTGTGCATTAAATTAAGTCGAGCAGAAAAACAATTTAAAGTGGGAGTATAAATCTTTAAGAAGTATATACCCTTAAGAAGATATGCACTTAACTTACACCAAAATGCAAATTAAGTTGCCTACCTCATAGATATAATGCAAAAATAATTAAAATTTTTTTATATTTACAACTGAATGAACGAAGACCTAAATTGCGGTATACTTTAATACAACTCAAAATGGGTTGTTACAGTAGTAACAATATAATCAGATTTTCGGTGTCCACAACTACTTTTGATCAGTTTACTTCGATAACAAAAGTTGAGTCAGCCGACTCAAAAAACTTTCCACACCTGTATGTATTCATCATTTAAAAAGATTTGCCGATAAATCTGCGAAATTATAAATTATTTGTTAGTACCGAACATCTTAAATGTGGTATAGACTCTAGTAATTGGATCTAATCATGCATCAATGATTGGAGAAAATTTTCTATTGTAACGTTTCCCTTTGTCGTTTACGTATTTCAAAGGTTTATGATTTTTTTGGTATTTTCTAAAAAAACAGAAACGAAGCTTTTGTTGTTGATAAGTAAAATGAATTCGTTAGTGTCTTTGTAAAAAGGGATAGTTTTGTATAAATAAATGTTTTCGTATTTTAAATTGGAGAAATTTAGTTTAAAACACGTAGAGCTTGCTCATGCAAAATTAAATTAAAGAACCTTCCTGGTGATAAAATTTGGTTTTAAACAAAGAATTTACATGACATTAAAGGCTAGTTTGCTTGAAAATTCCAAGTAAGCATATATCAAATTACTTAGCTAACGTTTCAGTAGAAGTAGGCTCCGCAATGTCTCCCGATCATTTTCGAGCTTGGATTCGCGAATGCGCGTAGGTAGAAAATGTAAGTTTTTTGGCTAATTAGAGTGGAAGGGTTTTAAAAAAAATGTTGCCGTAAGTGAAATTATTCATGGTAGCATGGTTGTAGCGGCGTAGAAGCGTACCAGTTTATCGTCACGGTGGCGTAGTTTTAACCGCGAAACGACGTCTCAGGTCCGTGTGTAAGGAACTATCGTTGTAGGGTGTTCATCCCCTTGCAATCCAAAAAGGGATCATATAATTGTTCAACTCTCACGAGAGCATTTTAGCGTAACGTGCAGTGGTCCTTGGAAATATATTGAGATCCAGAACGGCATTGTGTGTTTAAAGTATCAAGGGCTCTCGTCATTCTTTGGAGAAGGTTTTGTTTTTATTTTTCGGAAAAATACAACGTTCCTTTCAAGTTTGCAAACATTAAGTTCACAGTTCGCCGAAAATTATATTACCTGCTGTAAATAAATAAAGCTTTTCATAATTTAAAAATATAAGAATTATACAGAACTTCTACATTATTAGCGTAAAGATAATAAGTAAGGCGCTGTAAATAATCCAGCTTGTGGTGTTTAATTAACGAGAATAAAATTAAATGAATGAATTTCGTATTAATGTAAACATTAGCGTGTACACGATCAATTAAGATTCGAACCAAAACGCAAGCTGCAAAAGGAAGCAGTCACAAGCTGTATGATACTGGAAATCGTAAGCGTCGCCACAGCATCAACCGTATCGTCGAGGTTACCCTCTGCGTCCACTCCAGATTCTGTGTAACAAAAGGGCCTCTCCAATTAAGGTAACACTTTTGCGTTTTTATTGTGGAGGTTGGCAACATGAAATACATTTCTGTGTGTTCCATTATTACGTGATTTATGTGTAAAACGAATGTATGAACGTTTTGATTATTTTATCGTTTAAATTTTAAGACCAGTACATTCATTCGGAGAGTAATCTAAAGTTATTAGAGTGTTACATATTTGTTATTTTGGTGTATGTAAGTTTAGTAGAAGGCCGTTAATGAAACTCTAGCTAGGGTCGCACCCAATTTAGAAAAGCTATTTGATGTAACTGACATAGTAAACAATATTGTATCCGATTTTTCTTGTCTTATCAATTATTTTATTATAGTTATTTAGGTTATTGCACTTGTATTTTTTTTAATGTGAACCCATAAATCTGTTGACACGCAAATTTCGTGTTTATTATCTAATTTGTTCATTGAATTAACGTCAGTATATGGAGTTTAACTTAAATGAAACAATTACGGCCGAAAGCTTTTTAACGTACATTTATAGGCCGATGAATTATTGTGTTTTTTTCTTGTTTTATGATTTGAGTATAATTAAACGAGTTTTTAGGAATTCAAATTTCAAACAATTGTGTACAGAATTTAAAGCGTTTTTTTTTTTGTTTTGTTTGTTGAAGTAAAATTATTTTACGCATTGAGTTTTTTTTTAATTAGCGTAATGTGACTAGAAATTAGTGTTTGATTATCTAAGAAATTAATGATCTTTGCGGCACGTTATTATTTTAGTTAATCGTCCAATATTTGTTTTGAAGCCTTTCAGATTGGCGAAAAATCTGCTGATCCTAGAGCTGGCTGCGTATAGATAGCAAGTTATTTGAGTATTTTGAGTCAACTGTCAACTATCGTAATTAGGCATTTCACCCCCTATCGTGATATTTCAAATACTCTGGCGCCCGTTTCCGGTTTTATGACGACTTAAGGACCTATTTTCACTTGGTATGGTAAACTACTTAGTACATTTTACCCTCCCTGACCGCTGGCTAGAGTAAAACAAAATATTTACCTAAATTTTTTAAATTGAACCTTTTCGTGCCTGTAGTTTTCTTACAAATGTGTTTTTGAATTAAAATAAAGTTCACATCTTATCACTAGATTCAAACCTCAATTTTACCCTAAGCCAGTTTTGAGATTACATACTTCGGTGCGGCCAACCCGGCGTGATAACATTAAATAGTTAAAACAATGCCACGGATTTAAAGCTAGCTCATAGGTTGCGCGGTAGGCAAGGGGTACGTTCATTAAGAGCTTTTACTTATGTTGACAAATAGTGCACTTTTCTTTTAAATAAATTGCAATTTAGCACCAATTTAGGATTATAATTAATAATTTTGGGGCTTCAAAGATACTAAAATTATTACAGTAAAACACATTCAAATACGATTTAAAAATAAGTACAGATTCCTGGTTTTTAAATTCTGCATCTGAAATTAACATTTATCTAATGTAGACAAGACATTCACAAATGTAGGTAAGTCTTTACAAGGCAGAACATGCTAAATTTGATAGGTCCTGTCTATTCAAACATGTCAAACAGAAATGGCATAAATTTTACGGTTATCGTATAAAAAAGAGCTTAAAAGTTTGATTTATTGAAGTACACAAATGTTAAAATAATTTTCATTAGAAGTGTGCAAGCTTCCATTGCAATAATTTACAAAATCAACTTAAATAAATTGCGATAACTTAAATCAATGATTCCAAACGAAAACGGAATTAAAAAGTGAAAGAATTCCATACAATAAAACATAACATTACTGAGCTTAAACTTGTAGTGTAGAAAATTGTAGTGAATATTGTCACCCATATGGGTGGAGTATGTTGACATCCTCAAGTTCCGCCTAAAATAGGTTCCCCAACCGAGGTGTTAAAATAAAATATAGTTACAGATGTAATTCTAATTATACCATTCAGAATATTTCCGGTAAGATAGTAAAATAATCCAAGCTAAAATATTTTGATTAACCCATTAACGCCGAGAAAGAGTTGTTTGCTTTTTTACAGTTTTTTAATATTGTAATTAAAAACATACTAAAAAGTGTATATTTCAAAATATTTCATCTTTTTTTCAAAAAACTAACTCGAACATTTAGAAAATAAAGCAAAAAACATATCAAAAGTATTTACTTAACCCATTAACGCCGAGAAAGGATTGCTTTCTTTTTTACATTTTTTTTTGATATTGTAGTCAAAAAACATTCTAAAAAATTATATTTGAAAATATTTCACCTTTTTTTTGAAAAACTTGTAATCTGCAACACTACGCTAACTTTAGATGCTATAGGTATTGCGCCCTATTAAGTAAATGATTATTATTGACGCGCCTTTCTGGTTTGGTAACCCAACGCGGTTTTATTTTGCCTCGGTTTTGCTCAATCGTGTTTATATTTTAATTTATAAACGGGGTGTGGTTCGTCTTACTGGATAGGCTTAACACTGTCCCCTTAAATAAATACCTTAAAGCGTTTTTTTAAAACGTATATTAAATAAATTTTACAATAAAACAAACTGTTATTAATAACAACTCTAAATGTATTTTTATTTCTTGGTCCCGGCGGCTCCTCACACTTGTTCTCCTGGTTGGCGGCTGTTTATTGAGTGCGTCGTCGTTTCTATGAACAGAGATATTATTTTAATCTATTCCTTACCTAAGAGGTAAAATTTAGGTTACGGTCCTGTATTTACAGAAGCTGGTACCGTTGCTTTAAGTAGTTTTGTTCATCGGCGCCAGTGTAACGACCTTGGACGGAGAAAATCGATATCGTTCTCGGTCTATACGCATGGCATAACGATCTACTCTTCAGTAACGCTGGAGCGCTGAAGCGAGTATGTCGGACTCCCGGCCAATAATACACGCGAAATGCGCGTATGCAAATGCGAGATCTCGGTACTGTCTTTCTTTAATTATAACCGGTTGGATTAGACAATTAGATTATTTATCTAACGGAATTAGTTACGGATTTCTATACTAAGTCTAATTATCTACATTCAATCACTGAAACAAAATACTTGGTATTACAAATACTCTAAAATGACTTTAATAGGTTTACGTAAATATAGAATAATCTAATTTATTTACAATCGATTTCGCCCTAGGTGTTTGCGAGAGTTATATTGACTACCAACTTATACAACCGATTTCGGGGGTACGCTCCTGCGATCAAAGACACCGTGTACGGTTATTGTGTTTGTCTGTATGTCTTGTATGTATGAGTTTCGAGCGGAATCTTAGTAATGCCCAGAAGACTCAGGCGATGGCCTGTCTTAACCGGATGGACTAAGAGAAAGGTCGTAGGTCTTTACAGCCCTGTAACAACCCTTCACCCCAATTAGTTGCAAGTTACGTCGGGGTTACCCTGCGTGACTCTAGGTGTTAGTGCTTGGTATTTGCGAGTTACGTCGGGATCTACCCTGCGTGACTCTAGGTGTTAGTGTACTTTGTATAACTCCTGGAGGCTCAGCCCGGAATTATTTACGATCTGTAGTGTTTGATTGTAACTTGTCAGATTTTATAACTTTACAACTTACAATGGCAGTACAGGATTAAACTTTAGGTTGCCCGGTGCGAGGTGGTGCGCGTTATCACACGGTCGCGATGGACTCTTCGACGGTGAATAGCAGGTCGGTGCTTACACACAGCAAACAGTACGGTGGCGGCTGATGGATATCGGTTTGACTGGAATCTACTTCGATTCATCGATTCATCCATTGTGCGTCGCGGGTTTATAAAGGTGCATCTGTGGGCGGCTACGCGGCTACCGTGCGGGGGATGCCGTTATGCGATTGGTTGTAATCGTTCTGACGTGCAAAAACTTACGGGTTTTTAGAAATACACGTCAGCGGTGATGAATAAATTATTCGTTGTGCAATATCGCGTAAACTTTTGAAATCTTAAATATAGGATGGTCCGCAAATAATTTATTCTAAAAAGCATACATAAAGGACGCTGGTTCTTTACAAACTAACTCAACATTTTTGAAAATGGAGCAAATAGCGGATCAAAAATATGTTAACCCATTAACGCCGAGAAAAAGTTGTTTTCTGTTTATACAATTTTTTCTAATATTATAGATAAAAACATACTAAAAATGGATATTTAAAAATATTTTATCTTTTTTTCAAAAAACCAAATCAAAAATTTTAAAAATAAGGGAAATACCGCGTCAAAAATATTATACTTAACCCATTAACGCCGAGAAAGAATTGTCTTCTTTTTTACAATTTTTTTAATATTGTGGTTAAAAGCATATTAAAAATTGTATATTTATTTACCACAAAAAAAACCTGCAATAATACAGGTTAAAAGTCGACAATCTTTGACAGATTGTTTGTCTATTTCATAATGTGATCGTTTTCTTTAAAAAATATATCCGTATCCGGTGTGGAACGCATTACCTTCTAACCCATCCAGTTTGAAATTAAAAGAAATAAAATAATGCGTTTCGTAGGATAATTATGCAACCTCTATCGCAATACGTTTTAATGAAAACAGGTAGCATTTTAAAAACCAGAACAATAATCTGTCAGATGGGCGTTTAAACTTTCAAGTGCAATTCCAAACATACCCGCGTCTACAAAGGTATGGATAATACAGTTGAAACACTTTCGACTCTTTTTGAATGCTTATTTGGCTTTGAATTAAGAAACTTTATAAAGGAACGTAATGTAAAATTCAGTTATCTTTAAAAAATCTGGCCGATAAGGAAACTAACTGTTACCTGCAGCATTCTTAACTTGCAATATAATAAGTTATACTTACCTACAACCCTGTATTTTGCAAATCAACTGTATATTTTTTCATATTTGGATAGCATGGGAACATTAAAATACTTTAGATTTATTTTTGAATCTTGGGACACTCCAATAACTTTAGATAATTCTCTGAATGAATTCACTGGTCTTAAAATATTAAAAAAAAAATTAAAATAATGATTTTTTTTTGTTATTTTCGGCAAAACCGGACGCGCTAAAAATAATCCAATATAAGCGTTTAGTAGCTATATATGTCTACTATATAATCTCTTCGTTTCAAGATTTCATTTTTATTAGAAACGGGCATCATCCTACGACCTGTACTTTGCTAGAGTATAATGACTTAATATTTGTTAAGTTGCTTTGGTATGTGTGAGTCCTTGTGATATTGCAGGCTCACATTCCATTAATATAAGTAATTTGACTGTAATCTCATTATATTTAGAATTAAGACAAAATTTGCATTGATTGGGACTTGAACCTTGATGGCGCAATTGGTTAGCGCGGTACTCTAGTAAAGTACAGGTCGTAGGTTCAAATCCTACTCGAGGTAAACCTTTTATTTGTGTATTTCATAAAATTAATAATAATTCTTAGTTGTAGTTCGGTCAATAAACACCTCAAAGCTCCAGCTTCCCGAAAAAATAGAGTAAATTTAAATTTTACACCGTTAAGAGATTATTACCAGAACACCATTTTTACAGAAATCTCCAAAATCCACTCCAGTGTTCAAAATGTCTTAACTACGGAATGGTCAATATCGCTGTTACTAACGATTGAATTAACACCGGTTTGTGTGCGCGTGCGCGTGTGTGTGCGTGAATGCGTATGTATGTGCGTGTGTTTGTGCGTTCGCGCGTGCGCGCGTGCGTGCGTGAGTGCGTTAAATGTAGTAGGATTATATTTGATATGTAGAGTAGTTTAATAGAGCTATGTTGTTAAATGCACTTTATGCTTGAATTTGCTTTAACGTGGAAATAACGATGTAATATAAAAAATATAAGCCTTTTTCCTATTCAATTTCCAATGCGTATGCCAAGAGGTTCACCATAACCCTTTTCACTAAGGCCCATTTATTATGTACCTGTTATGGGCCCGCCGTGTTCCGGACTGGGAAAACCGGATGTTGTTTAAGTAAACTATATCATACAGAGAAGAGTGCTTAACAGCACTCTTCTCTTCTCTACGGTACCACACACTCATTAGTTATGCTCTGTATGGTTTATTGCCTTTTACCTTCTAGCTCTTTTGATCTTTGTCATATATTTCGACATTTTCAACAAAAACTATGCCACTGTTGTTGGCACGCTTCTGGGATAGACACACCAGGCGTAGATCTTAGTGTACTTTTCTTTGTCAATGTTAAAAATTTTAAATATTGCACCTCGTTAACGTAGGAGAACATTTTTTCAAGATATGAAAATACAGCACAATTCTTTCCAGTAGCCACAACTTTTATTTCATAATGGGAAGATATCGGTTCTGGTAATTTAAGCACTTATACTGTTTTTTTATCCTATATCATAAAAATACGAGGTGGTATCACAGTTGATAAATGCATAGGTAAACAGTAGTTGTCTGACAATCCTATTGTCATTTCATGATTTTGAAGTTTTTATGCAACAAATACCGTCAATTTCTTTTTGTTATCTAAGATATACTCCTTTGCGGTAACACAAGCAGTGTTTTTCTTAAACTCGATATTGCAGCATGAGTGTTTTGTCACCATAGCTTTTTTAAGACATTTCTTTGGGCATGACACTTAATGTAACAGGAACCTTCCATCCAAAACACAAGTAATGCCGTTCTTATTAAGCTTCTTCACATCAGCTTGTTGAGATCTTCATACACCTACAATGACACGTTATCAGATATGCTGATTTTGGATACTATCCTAATTTTCTAGGACTGGTCTAGACCTAATGTATGGCGAAGAGCAGTTAGGAATTAACGATATAAATTTAAGCCCTGACTCATAAGCTTGGTCACAGTTTATAGAATGGATACATACACTAAATCAGATTTCAAGGATGCTTGTTCTCCTGGAAGCTTTGTGAATGGATTATGTTGTTCTAGCCACGCAGCAATCTTTTGTAAGTTACAGAGATCTAGTTGTTGTCTTGACTCTCGTTGCTCAGTATGTAGTATTGGTGTTTCAACAAAATCTTCAACGGTGTCATGTACATTTAGAAAGAAAGGAGTTTCAAGGACCGATCCGAAATAGTGCTGTGTTGTACACTGTATCCACATACCAGTCTGCATTCCAGGTCTATATGCATCATTCTGCTTGACATTACAAAATTAATTTAAGTTATATCTTGAAAATCTAGTTTTGGTTTAATTTTCGTTATTTGTTGAATGTAAAATTGAGTGGATTTCATCTCAATTTAAATGCAAATTCCAATCTCCAGACTTTTCCGCGAAAATAAATCTCGTTGTGATATCAATGCACTTCCCAATGTTCACCCACAGCTTAGTCATTCGATTGGCAGATTGAATGTTTGGCAATAGTTAACCTTAATTACTATCAATTCTTTCAGAACATCTTGTTGTTTTAGTTCGTTTTTTACCAGCTAATTAAAACATCTTTCTTAAAACTACATTAAATAATGATTTTAGGAGTAGGCGATTAAAATCTCGACAAAATTTACTAAATTATACGTCTACTCAGTTAGATATGTATACAAACATATCTTACAAACATACTATCATATTGCGCGAATACATTCACTTGCGCTAATTTTTAGTACTACCGCATTACGATTTGCTTCTCTTATGAAGCTGCCAAGACAGTAAACTGCGTGGGCGTAGCCATTCCTTCATTTAATTTATTTTCCTGTAAAATTAATTTTAAGAGTCAAATATTTTCATTTTATGTTCTAATATTACTAATATCGACAGTATACAGTACGCCAAAATATCAGTGACGTATCATTCGAAAACCACACCTAAAGTCTTGTGCTCAAATACTCTCTTAGACGACCTGACATATGTTTTATATTATATATATATATATATATATATATATATATATATATATATATTAATGTTCTGAATCTATTTAACTATATAGGGGTTCATTTACCTTTTATGCTTATTTGTTGGCAAATGAAATAAAAATAATTTAATCTTTAATGTAAACTTGAATGCATTTAAATGTAATGGTGAAACCATGAAATGTTCTTTATTAAATAAATTCCAAATTATAATAAATGGATGGTATGTGAAACAGACCTTAGTTAAACCTGCACAATAACGGATGTGTAGCGTCTTAACTGAATTAGAATGCAGCCAGTCAAAAATGTCAAATAGAAAAATCTTAAATGTGTGAGTTTAATTATGTTGTAATTAAAATTGAAATGTTGATAATAATAATAACGGTTCATTTACTTTACAGATGTTTATACCGTGTTGTTGCACAAACATATACATATATAAATAATAAACATAAATACAGGAAATTACACAAATAATAGAAACAATTTAGTGGGTTATGATAAATAAAATCTCACTCACATGTGTATCTGCATATTCCCCAAAGATGTTTTCATTTGGCTGGTTCAATATTAATCTTGGGTAGACTTCTTCCCATATGTGGCCGATGACACTGGTCTGTTGTTCAAAGTGGTGCTGCACATATTTCCATACTTCATTCAAGTACACTTTGTTGAAGAACGACTTTTCTTTGTGGTAATTGTGATGTTACGTAAAATTGCTTAAATAGCTTCCACTAAGCACTGTGTTTTAAATTGTATTTTATTTAACTGTTGGTTTGTATGTTTATAAAAATTTTCGATTTAAAATTTTATATTAAGTTCATATAACTTTAATTCAATTTCACTTTTGTTTTAGATCCCGTTATGAAATTTCGTTTATTAATTATTATACGTCGCTTCAGAAAAATAAACATCGATTCAGTTAATTTTATTAACGACAAAAGGTAAACAAAAACAAAAACACATCAACCGAAATTTGAACACGTATTTTGAATCAAAACAAATTTTATTATAATTGAAAATTATATCGGTAACCTAACTTTTAAATTTGATCGTAGGTTAAAAACAATTGTTACTGATGTCTCGACTCTTCACTAACCGCGTTTCAAAATTTCCGATAATAACGTAACTTAAAACTTACATGTTAACACTAACACTATCAACACCTTGACTTTTAGTCAAAAAAATTAAAAATAGTAAGAGTGAGAAATCAGGAGCAATTCCTTTTATACTATTCTTTTAGCTACAAAAATTTTAACTTTTTCTGGAGCATACAAACAAAGTAACCAATCCTCTGATTGGTTTAAACAAAATTGAAAACTTAACTAAAATACAAATTATGCCATAACTTTCTTAAAATAATTCGGATTTACTTTTTGATAACAGAATTGGAATCTGTGCAGAATTCCGCACAAAACGATACCTCACGAGCCCTATATTGCTTCAAAATGGTGCAATTTGACATATTATAATTTAAATTTACTTATATCTAAGAAACTCTAAATTCTACACCTAAACTAAATACATATTCGTAATCTACACGCAAAACTGTATTAGAATACATTTATTTAAACTCATATAACTTAATTCTAACGGAAAATTCTTTTGCAAATTGGAAATTTATGTAGTTAACCCCAGTTTTATAATTTTATGTTTATTATAGCTTGTACAATGTAAATTTCTACATGAAAACGAGCGAAACCTCCTATTAATTACTCTTATAATTTATTTTATGCTTAAATTATCCTATAAAAACTATAAATTTGCAAAAACCTTAAAATCAAAACTTAACCTAACATTATACAATTATACTCATAATTTGCGTTTACAACATCCAAATTACTTAAAATGCTATTCTAAGATGTTGTTATAACTGTCTTCAACATCAACACTGTTCACTTTCATTGTATTGTCTAAAACTTTGTCAACTTAAACGCACTACCGCTTCTCCTGCACTTTTTGTACACTATGTCTGTGAGTGAAAACTAAACCGTGTCCGTGCCATAACTCTTTCTTAAAATTTAAATTTTTCCTGCATCGTAACTAAATCAATACATGTTCTACATATTATTATAAACCTAATCCGTGTGATAAACATCTGTAAGGTTTCTAAAAATGCCGAAATACTTTGAATAAACTGTGTCCTTCTGACCTTCCTCGCATGCTCCTTATTATAGCCTATTGCTTTTTATGATTAAACAAACTTGTGCAAATTCCACCAAGCCTGTTTCGTTAAATCAAAGTCAATTTCTTTCACTCGTCTAATACTTTACTTAATAAAATGCAGTATAGATATACTCTAATCTATCTCAATTTGCCCACTATAAAGAATACAAGCTTATTTACTCTTGTCCCTGTATCCAACCATCTCAATATATATATATATATATATATATATATATATATATATATATATATATATATATATATATATATACCACATGGTACGAAATTGTGTGAAATAAATCTAATAGTCTTGAATATCTTCACAACTGGACCATACGTTACTATTGTAACTTATGTTGTAAGAGATACAAATTGATATCGCCGAACTTTTATACGGTACAAGAATGGCCTATAACCTGGATGATAGTAAATCGTTACTAACAAAATGTTCTTTTCTTTTTCAGGTGAGTGTGAAGCATACGTGATGACCAGGTCAATAAGTAAGTTTTATGATATTTGTCTGATGGTCCGTATATTAAAGATTACAATACGATGCATTTTGCATGGAATTCACGTTTACGGTTGTGTCAAAAGATTCCGTGCACAATTAGATTTTAAGAGAAAAAGATTAGCTTTTGATTTAGTGCAAATATTGCAAATGTAATGCATAAAGTTCCAGTTGATTATCCAGTTTATAATTGACTTCCCTTTATTATATCGTAATTCTAGTACTTTTCTATAACTTTGCACATTTAATTTTGCAGATACCTTTATCTTTCCTTTGATTCATTTACACTACAAAACATTTCTTAATCTTGAGGCGCCCACTGCTTCAAGCGTTTGTGTTGAAAATATTTATTTAATGTTAAGGACTGTATTTACCACTACTATGTACTATACAAACCACACTAATTTTTCAGTGATAAGCAGATTCATAAGAAAATCCGACAAAATCGAAAAATACTACATTCTCAGAATTCCAAAATATTTAGTTTTGGTACACACAGTCACGTTACAAAATTATCAACTATGTACGAAAGATTCTTAGTTGACCGCACGCAAACCATAAAAAATGTAATCATCAATACCTTTCATACGTGTGTGGTATTAAGTTGTACATAAAGCTAACCAATCCCCTATTATTACATAATAACCAACGCATTTAATAAAGGAATAAACTCTCTTAATAACTCTTACGAGAACTGTGAAGTTACCTCTGGCAACACTATAGACAAAGTCTGAAAGTCTGATTTATTAGAAATAGGAAACCGGTTACAGTGGTGATCGAATACTATACGGGAGTTAATAAGAAGGCTAAATTATTGCCATAAGCAGTTTATTTTCTATAACGCAGAACGTGGGTTGTTAGGAATTGGCCTTCTAGTAACAGGTTAGCGATTAGCTAGTATCTGGATAGGTTAATGTGTGCAGCTCAAAGGGATCGGTTCGAACAAATCATCTTCACAATCCTCATTTTTATGAAGGAAGCTCAAGTAGTAAGAGTGTATTCAATGGACTTACCTTGAATAAAGAGGAAAGTTAATTAGTTGAAAAAATAAGTTAATATAAATATAATTATTGACTGAAAAGCAATCGTAGGGATTATTTCTTGGTATCATAATGGACAAACGTGTAACAATCTCGAAAACCTTTCTATTAATTTTTTGTAAATCATCCTTAAATTAACTTCATCTCCTTCCCTTTCACTTCTCATTTTATGTATGCTACAAGCAAACGTTTTACAATGACCAACCCACTTTGCGACGCCGATCGTTCCAGAGAACCCCAAGGTATCATCTCTTTTTATACCGCATTGGTTAAGTAATTGCAGTTTATGTGCTCGTGCTCATGCATAAGGCAAAAATTCAAGTGGTTATTCCCTAGAGTATTTTAAAGATATTTTGTACTTCGATGATTTCTGAAAAGGCGATTTGTTTCGAAGATACAAGGCGAATCGAATATTCGACAAATCCAAGTTTGGCATTTTTCAAATTATGAATGTAGTCGAAACAAAAGTATGGCGTACTACACTGGACCTAAACATTTACAAGAATGCGTTGCTATCTTTTCACAACATCCCATTACCTCGAACGGCTGGAGACATTGAATTTGAATGCGTGATTGGTCATTTTCTATGTGCCAAATTTGTTGAGACTGATTGGCGTTTGGCTATTGGACGTGTATTTTTTGTCTTTTATACTTAAACTGTTGTTAGTGAAGTCCTCTACCATGAATCGCTGTACGAACACCGAGGTGGCTGACTTGCGTTTCATTTATGGACTTGCAATTCATTAGAAGCTATACGGTTGAACATTGAACGATTTCCTAGCCGTAATGTTCCTGATAGAAAAATCTTTCAAAGCATTCTTCAACGTCTTCGTAAAACAGGAACGTAGAAGTGAAGTGGAGGACCAGGAAGGGCAATGACATTAAGAACGGTAGAGGTAAAACAGAATGTGCTGGATATGATAGAAGAAGATCCAGATACTTCCACTAAATAAATTGCAAATACTTTTAATCTAAGTAATGGGACTGTTTGGAACATTTTTAGGGACCGTTTATTATACCCATACCTCACACAACGCGTTCAGAAACTTCTTCCTGCTGATTTTCCGCCACTTATGTCAATGGATTTTGCACACATTGGTTCAAATTGCTCAACTACTGACACTGATGTTTTCCATCGATCAAGCCAGTTCTTCAAGAAATGCAATAAGGAACTTCCACAATAAACATGTGTTGGCTGAACAAAATCTACATGACTAATTTGAAGATCGTTTTCAATATCATCTCTAGTTGAACATTTGGGTTGGAATTGCGGGTAAGTCGTTAATTGGACCGGTATTTCTACCAGGAAGACTTACCGGCGAGGTATACCGCTGCTTTTTTTTACTATTCAATATATAGATTTGTGGTTTTTGCCATCTAGTAGATATGCTTTTGGTGCACAATTTAAAAATATTTTCAATATATACAGAATATCCTCCAAGAGTGCTGCAGCAAACTTATGTTATTTTAAATGGAATTAGGCATTTCCAAGTGACGTCATAACGTGTGACCTTGCCTGATGCCGTGAAAATGTTTCTTTATTAATACTTGTTCATGAGGATTGTATTGATACAATTCACCAGAAATACGTGAATGAAACAACTATCATAGATAATATTGAAAAGTTCATGCGATTTTTAGGTTAGTTATCATCAAACCCGTCAAATTAAAGAATTACGTCAAGATAAGGCACCTTTGGCTATGATCTGTTAAAATGTGTATGTTCTAAATAAGATTTTCAATATAATATTAGAAAGTTAATTAAATTTTATGTCAAAATAGCACCACAAGCAGTTATTACAAATAAGTTCAATCACTTTGTGGTAGTATTAATAAAACTCAGGTTAAATTTAGATTTTACTTTGTTTTCTTATACATTTCATGTTAGTATCACAACTATTTCTAGAATTTTATATTCGACACTAATTGTAATGTACTTTCTTTCGACTATGTAACTTTATTCTATGGCCTTAAAGAGACAAATTAATAAAAACAATGCCACCTTGTTTTAAACAGGCATTTGACAAAAGAATCACCATAACTATAGATTGCTTTGAAATTAAATTGTAAAAGACAAAACAATTGGAAATACAGTCCACAACTTGGTCTACCCATAAAGATCATAACACTATCAAAGTTCTCATAGGGATAACACCAGCAGGCTCGGTATCTTATATTTCGCAAGCATATGTTGGAATCACTTAAAGCCATTTTTCTGGAATTCATCAAACTTCTCATGTGCTTTACTGTATTAAAGCAAGTAACAAAATACTTACAAATTTCTATTGCAATGTCGTAAAGGCCAACTGTAATATATACATTGATAATGTTTCTGTATTATAAGTGTTTTGTAACTAGGTTTCCTATTAGTGGAGTTTATCAGCCTATTTCCACAGTTTATGCTCTTTGATCGCAACGTTTCGGAAGCGGACTTCTGTCATCAGGCTTAGTCTTGAGAAGGACTGTTTTCACACTTGAGTCGAATTCATATGTTATATATGATTTTTCCCAAGCACTTGACTACTCCAAGAGTAGTCAAGTGCTTAGGAAAAATTATATATACTACTCTGAGAGTAGTCAAGTGCTTGGAAAAAATTATATATAACATATGAATTCGACTCAAGTGCGAAAACAGTCCTTCTCAGGACTAAGCCTGATGACAGAAGCAGAGTCCGCTTCCGAAACGTCGCGCTCAAAAAGCATAAACTGTAGAAATAGGCCCATAAACTCCACTAATTGATAATGTTCACTAGAGTAAACGCCAAACACGAAGACATCTGCGCAGAAACTGAATATTGCATTAAAAAGAAATGGAATAATGATATGAGTGAGAAGTAGATATATGTTCCGTCCACAAAATGCAGTGTTGTTTATTGTTTTCTAACCTCATTTTTCGTGCACGTTAACATCTGTCAGTTTTTCACGATTACATTTCTTTACAGTTAACGTTCTTGATATCGTTGTGAAAGCAACTGGGAAATCTAAAAGTACCGTCGTTAGAATTATTAGAGAAGGGAGTGCAATTCAACGTGGTGAAATAGAATCGTCCAAGAATTCTGATAAAGGAATCAAAACCGCACCAAGAAATAAGTGTAGAGTAGTAATTGTGTAATATTTTATTTCATCGACAATCTTGAAAACGTACTTTTTTGAAAGTATAATACCGTTTAGACACGAATTATTTACCCTTAGAACTGTGGTTTATAATTAAAATGCGAATTACAACAGTTCCGAGTAAATCTATGAACAAGTAACATAACCTTATATTTGACTTTTTGCAATTAAATAAATGTTTTTTTTTTTGTTTAAATTGTCCTAATTATAAAATATGAACATCATAATTAAGAGGTTATTAAATAAAAAATGTACAAAACGTAACTTTTACTTTTCTTAAAAAGATTAATATTTTCCGGTTGAATAGTACACGGTCACGTGATTTTTTCGCGCAGCTTGGTGTCTTCGTAGTTGGCGTTTAGTTTAATTAACTATGCAATATCTTAACATTATATACTAACATTACAATAAGTCAATTATCACAATTTTTTCTGGAGAAAACACTCAAAAATCACAGCAAAACATGTAGGTTCCTATGAAACGCTAACACAAGTTGTCCAAGACCAGCTGTTAGAGGCGGGGCTTGTGACGTCTGTGTGACGTACTTCAAAATGCGTAATACCCGGTATATTTTTATTTTTAGTTTCCTTGTACAAAAATAATACGAGTTTGCATGAATCATTATGGGTCTATTTCCTTCCATTTCAGAGTTATTCCCGTTTTATTAGGAAAATAGCTCACATTAGAGAAATCACTGTAAAGAAAGCCAAGGATATTTCTTAAACACTGGCCACTAAAAGTTTCACAAGAACTCCTAGCATCAGTCAATACACAACTTTTATTTTAGAATGCACACAATATACAGGGTGAGCTAAAAGACAAAAAGTTTAATTACTCCATTTTTTCAAATGGAACACCCTATTTATTTTTTCGCTATTCGATGGCAATTTTGATAAGCTTTCCGTTTATTTGGCTGGTAAATTCTGGACATTTCTCTAGGTTTTAACAATAAACGTCTGAAACAAGGCCGGGTTCAGAGTGGTAATAATTTTTATAAAATCAAGTAGGCTAGTACCATACCTAATTCTTTATTCAGTATAAAGGCAGAATTGTTAAAAAATGAACGCTTTATGAGATTAAGGGATACAATACAACAAATTTTTATAACAGATGATTCTCGATATGCCACACTTCTGATCGATACATGTCCTCAATCGCCGTTCGACTTGAATTGTCTCAAATGCTTCGCAAATACGAGCTTTCATGTCTTCTGGCATAGCAGAATCAAAGTAGCTCCACCTGCAGGAGCATTTTACAAAGTGGCGTTAACCCATGGTAGATTGCTTGGTGTAAAATCCACTAAAACTTGTTAAAAATGTTTTAATAGCTTATTCTAACTAACACCATAAAAATACAAACATAAGTTTACTGCACAAGCACCACAATGACGGATAGTTACATTGAAACTACTCTCGTGCACAGACATTCGCACATGGGAAATATTTCAGGTTAAGTAACACAAAGGAGATGTTACAGCAAGCCAAATTAAAGTACATTTTCAAACCAAAACCTTTAAATTGACAATGTATGCACATAGTAGGTATTGCAGAACCAACGACACAATTAATTAAGTTTAGTTTACCTTTGAAAACATCTGGTGTGCTGTCAGAATTGTTACACAATTAATTGTATGTTCCCAAGTGCGACGTTCAAAATGAACTATGAACATCAAGAACTAGTTCACATGGTCTCTGAAGGAAATGTTCTACTTGCATAAGAATTTATCACCAAAATATCCCGATATAAGAACATCACACGTTGCCTCCTCTTCAAAACTGAAAGACCGCTTTGACAAATTAGCAAGTGTGAAGTATGAGGGAAAAAAATCGTGGAATAAAAATTAACGAAGACATCGAATTAAATATCATGCTTGCATTGCAAGAAAATCCACACGTAATATTACTGCGCAAATGATCTTGATATTAAAGAACAAGTGTCATCCGTATCACGGAAATCTACACCAGGAATTGCACGGTAATGATTTCCAGAACATATTACATTTTTCTGATATCACGTGTGGCAGGATTGATGAGAATCGAAACGTTTTAAAGAAAACATTGTTCACCGGCGAAGCTATATTTAAAGTGACGGCAGTGTAAACACCCATAATATGCATTATTAATCTATTGACAATCCACACGGGTTGAGAACAAATGATTATCAGAGCCCATGGTCGCTGAACGTTTGTGGAGGAATAATCTGTACAAAAGTGGTCGGCCCATATTTATTGGATGGTGTTCTTACTGTTGCTCAATACTCAAGATTTCTACAACTTCAACTCCCCTTATTATTGGAAAATATCGATCTCATCACAAGAGATTAACGAGGCATTTAGCTACAAGACGGTGCTCCGGTGCATTATCACAAAGTGATCCGCTAATATCTGGATACAACTTTCGTTAATGGATGGATAGGTAGAGGAGGTTCTATGGTTTGGCTATCTGGGTAACACGCCCTGACGCCAACAGAGTTTTTTCCTTTGGTGATACGTCAGAGAGAAACTTTATGGGGTAAAACTAACTACACCAGAAAACATGAAAGTTCGTATTCGCAAAGAATTTGGGACAATTCAAGACGAACTACTGGATAAGGTTAACCTGTCATTCGAACGGCGATTGAAGACGGCATCGATCAAAATGGTGGCCTACTCGATCATTTGTTATAAAAATTTGCTGTATTGTATCTGTTAACCTCATAAAGCGTTCATTTTCTAACAACTGTGCCGTTACGCTGAATAAAAAATTAACCATAGTACTAGCCTATTTGATTTTACCAAAATTATTACAACTCCGAACCCGGCCTTAATTCAAACGTGTATTGTTAGAACCTATAGAAATATCCAGAATTTACCAGACAAACTTTATATCAAGGGAAATCTTATCGAAAATGCCATAACATAGTGAAAAAATAAATAGGGTGTTCCATTTAAAAAAATTAAGTAATTAAACTTTTTGTCTTTTAGCTCACCCTCTATATTGTATGTATATTAGAGAAAAAAATGTGTATATTATCGGAAACTAGGAGTTATTGTGAAACTTAGCGAGTTTTTTAGAATTATTCATGGATTTCTTGAATCAGGTGTTTTGAAAATACGCAACACTGCAAAGCCTGATGTCATCTTTCTCATTTTCAGTATTCTATGGAGTGCAAGTTCTCTAATGTGCTGTATGTTTTCGGCCAACATTGTAAGCAGTATATTTGCGTGGTGTCCAAGGAATGCGTTTCTCTGTCTGTATGACTGGGTCAATAACAGATTTTAGATCGTCTGTCAAATAGCGTGATACTTTTACTGTGTCCTACAAATGCCTTGCACCAAATATGCAAAGTGGCTCGGTTTTTATGCGAAACCACATGGGGACATAGATTTGGGAGTAATTTCTACAAAGTTGGTATAATAGTTTTCTCTAACGTCACATTTGATTAATTGATTTTCACATGATTGACATGTTTTTCTTAAGTATTAAAAATGAGGATTTTTTTAATATCCGTTTCCATAGCAACGTACAGAGCAGTTTGAAGGTTTGCGATTGATTAATATTGTCACTTTAAAAACTTAATACATTAAATTAATATTTTTTTAGGTTTCTATAAGGAGCATCAATAAAATTGTGAACGGGCGTGACGAACAGACAAATTTGGTAAATTAGGATTTAAGGGTAGTTGATCAAGTTTATTCAAAATTATAAAATCGATAGGATACAAGTACAAAATTTGAAAATCACTTGGTGAAAAATCACTTTTCTCAGGAAGTTCATCCAATTTCTAATTGAAGTGAGAATGTGATATTCGTCTTTTTAATGAAACGTGGATTTACCAAAAAGGGAGTAATATTCGTCGTTGGGTGTATGATACTGATTTGAAAAGTAATCCACCCACAACTAGGTCTGATGACAAACGTTTTACAATACTACACGCAGGTTGTAAGTTTGACTTTTTAGAGGGGCCGGGACCACTTACTGGAGTTACAAAGTAATGACCGTGACTATCGCAAGACAATGACGGCAGAACTTTTCCAAAATGGGGTGGTACCAGTAAATTCCTGCTTTGGATAGATTGCAATCACAATGTGTGGTGGTAAAGGACAATGCACCGTACCGCTCGGTGCAGTTGAACAAACCACCAACTTCTTGTTGCAAGAAATCTCAAATGCAAGATTTTTTTATTGACCACAATGTGAAAATTAACGACAATTTAACAAAATAGAAATTGTGGTAGTTGATTAAACCATTACGAGAACATCATACTAAACGGTTTGTAATTAACATTGTAAAAAATCATGGTCATGAAATCCTTCGTTTACCCCCATACCATTGTCACCACAATCCAATTTAGTTGGCATGGGGTTACTGCAAGACCTTCTATAATAAGCAGATAAATTCGCAACCTAAATCAAAAGTTAGAGTTGCAAATTTATTGCGGCTTGCTCTTTCAAAATGTACGTCCGTCAAGGCAAGGTTACCTAAATCATTGCGAAAAAAAATTTTTAAGAGTAGACAAAACTAATGGGGTTAATTTGTGTTGAAAATATTCCACCATTCATTGTTTTGTAAAATTTAATGAAAATCATTTATTTCAATTGAAGGATACCCCAGAATAAATTGATGGGTAACTTATAATACGGCGGAACCCTGGCTCTTCACTCAAAATTCAATAGGCTATCATTATACAGTGATCCGTGGTTACTATTCATTTCAATTAAGTGTGGGAACAGTTAAATTAATTTTTGCACGATTGAGCTTTTTTGTTTATTTACTACATATGTGTTTCCAAGACAGTAGGATATGTTTACTGGTTGCGAGGCGTCGGTAAGTATTTTACTTACCGACGTCTTTTACTTACCAACGTAACATTATATGTAGGGGAGAGAGGGCACAGTGGTCACTTTTTTCATTTTTAATTTTTTTAAGAAACTATAAGCATTTCTCCAGTTTTGTAACTGCAGGCGTAAAGTATCATGCATTGGTACTTATTTTCAAGA
Source organism: Vesta saturnalis (assembly GCA_036346205.1). Classification (NCBI taxonomy): domain Eukaryota; kingdom Metazoa; phylum Arthropoda; class Insecta; order Coleoptera; family Lampyridae; genus Vesta; species Vesta saturnalis. The sequence goes on along the minus strand of JARFJB010002385.1, from coordinate 2,494,401 downwards.
ATACCACTTCACTGAATCAGACATACTACATATGATAAGAGAATATATTTTCTTAGAAAATATGACCAGTGTGCCCCCAAATCGGGGTACACTGGTCACGTTAGTAGGGTTCACTGGTCACTGCTCAAGTAATAAAAATAGATTAATCAAAAGGTAGATACAAAAATACATTCATGCTTACAAAAATACACTTCTGGAACAAAAGAATCAGGTTTTCCAGTTATTGATGACCAAGACTTGTCCCATGATGAAATTTGATAAGTTAATGTCAAAAATAAACATATTTTGAGTACGGCAGGTTCCGCCAGAATGCACGGGTTTGTTTAGGTGACAAACAATTTTGGACTTTTCAACAACTGCTACGTCGTCAAGAGGTGGAAAAACAAAATGATATTGTTTTTGTCTCAAAAATGTGACAACAAACTCATCAGTGCTTCGGATTGACAACACTTTTCCAACGAAATGTTTTATACTCTTTTTTCCTGCAAACTTCACTAATATGAAACTGCCTTCATCAATTGTTTCTAAATCTAAATATAAATCATTGTGTTCCTCTTCGGGATCTGTCACCTTCTGAGTCGATAAATTCCATAGTTCCTGCACTTTCACTGCTACTGTCGTTGACAATGTTTTTTATTCTATTTTGGCTGTGTCATCAAGAATCATTGCTATTTTCGTTTTTTCAACTTGTGATTTATTTTTTCTATCAAAGTCTACTTCAAGTTGTTTAACATTTGGAGTGTCTGTCAAAATTGACATAGTCCTTTTGTTTCTAGTTTGACGCTTTTTGGATAAACCTGAAGATTTTGGGTAAGGCCTAATCATGGCTGGCATTACAACAGCCTTCATTATGGCATCTGTAGGAGATTTTCACTCATGTTCATGGTCAGATTCTTGACTGGTCTTTGATTCACCAATCAAAGGCTTAATTTATTCTTGGTACATCATGACTGGTGTTTGGCATACCGTGAGCTGTTGCTTGGTACACCTACTGATGTACCTGGGGGTATAGTATCTTGACTAGCCTCTACTATTGGATTATCAGTATCAGTGATGGAAGCGGTCAAAAACTCGTAATCACCAAAGATATGGCGGTTAAATGGAAAAATGCCAGTTACTTTGAAACCGGAAATTATATTTTTTGCTGTGAATGTCAGCGGATAGGCTTCATCAAATATTTCAGCGATTTCATAAATACTAATCCTTTTACCGGGATTAGCTAGAAGCCAAGATCTGCAGCCATTATTGTAATACCGATTCAATGGTCCATGTAAGCACCTATCCAATGGCAGAGTCAAAAGCATAACATGGTGTTCTTTAGTTAGTTTTACTACCGCGTAGGATATATGGGCTTTAGTTGGTTTGTTGAAGCGGATAAAATTTTCCATTCATTCAATGAACGTTTCACTTGAAATCCACCCTGAAGAGAGGTGGCTCGACCTTCAGTTCCTGGAGGTGCACCTTTAATCATGTGCTGTTTAAAATGAACTCTTGGGAAGATCATAAATGGTGGAATGGCATTCCCAACTGCATTGATAGCACAACATACAGTTACGAGACAACCTCTTTCGGCCGATGCAATTTGTCCAATCTGTTTTGTACTCTTTCCCCTACAATTTTTATGGGTCGTAGGACAGTTGTCAAACCTGTTTCATCCTTATTATAGATTTACGCAGGACCCAAGCTGCGTTTTTCTAAAATTTCTTCAATGTTGTAGAATTTCAACTTCAACTTTATTGAAGCCCATTGCTCTTGACCATGAAGTCGCCTCTGGCGTTCGTAAGGATAAAGTCTTATTCCTCTTCATACAGGAAGTGAACCAATCTCTGCCTGCGCTTCTGTTTTCTTTCCAACCTATTGGAAACACCTTGTTGCTACAGCAAATTCGTACGCAAATTCACGAACCTCTTTGGGTGGTAAACCATGATGCAGTCGTGAACACTGTCGCAAATAATCAGCTAACAAGGCTTCTTCGTTGTCGCTAAACACTTGACGAACGTTATAGTTTGACGATATTCCTGGAACGTCAGCCAAGGTTACATTTTTCTACTCAATGTCTATGTTTTTGCATTTTTTTGATATATCTTGTCAAAGTTGTTCTGAATATATTGTAGCGGATAGCTGCTTGTTTAACCGAAAGCCCACCACGTAAATGGCTCCGGACAGCTAACAACATTGTGTTTTGATCTGTAAGCCCAATTGTGGTTTTTATGTTCCTATTACGGACCTTTGTTTATTGCTATAACATAAACAAAACACAATAATAATATCTAATATATTCTCAAAAACAATGGGGGGACAGTGGTCACCCCTTCCTTTCTCAGTGAACTAGTGACCACTGTACCCCAAGCATTGGTGACCATTGTGCCCCCAGTATCATAACCAAAGAAGTATGTTTCCACTAGTTCAGAATAAGGTTACAAAGTTTACAAACATGACAGAAATGTTCTGAAAACGCTAAAGATTAGACCTATATCCTGAAAAAATAACTTACCTCTTAAATAATCACTAATTATCAATGTTTTGACGCACTAAATAATTTACAATGCACTATCAACATGCAGGTTGCACTGTTGGTGTAGAACTGAATGCATCAAATGGCCACTACTGTAGATGCATATGTTGGTCTCAACGTTAGGCACGTTCTGCGATAGATGGCGTCCTGATGTTAGTAACTGATTATTTTATTTTAAAATATAACCACTGTGCCCCTATGGCCACTGTGTCCTGCTCTCCCCATCTACCAATATTTCACAACAATAAGAACAAAAAATTTGGACATTTCTATTTAAAACGTCACTTTTGACTTTTCGTTTATTTAGTAGAAATTAAATAATTTCAATTGTGGTAAATTTAATACAATCATGCAAAAAACAATATGAGCATCACGAACGTTAAGGGTTGTACCGGTCTCCGCCCAAACATGGCCGTCGGCCGGTAACCGTCCCTTACTGTTCTTGATACTCAATACACTATTTGACATATAATCAGATTTGAGATTAGTAAGAACCGTCTAATACCAGCACACTTTTGGTGTCATAATAAAACACCCCAAATCTAGGGGGAAAAATAGAAAAAAATAGATTATATTTATGTCTAGTAATCTCTATCTGACATGAAGTTTTAAACTTCATTCTGACATAGATCATTGTTTTTGTTTTTACAATGTTGCATAGTTATCCTAAAAAAATTGAAATTAAAATGATTTCATTTCTTTCAGTTATCATATGGTGTCTATTACCCTTTGTTTTAAACTTCTGTTTTACATAGATTATTGGTTTTGTTTTTACAATTTTGGATAGTTTCGTAATGAACTTATTATACAGAGAGGGCCAAAAGTACCGCATAAATTCAATTAAAAATTAGGTGTTTGTTTTTTGGAAAAACGCTCGGACACGTCGAATTTAATTTTGTGTAGGGATTTTTTTGATGCCAAGTTCATGTATATAGGGTGGCCCAAAATAATTTATGACTACCAACTTCATTTTTTCAAATGGAAACACCTATTTTTTATTTCATTTTTGGATTCTGCTTTATATTTTAAGTAAGTTTTATGTACCATGTCCTATACCTAAACTTAACAGTTATCGAGAGTGGGTCAAAAGTCCCGCATAAATTTGTTAAAAACTGAAGGAAATATTTTTCATGAAAATGCTGGAACACGTCAAATATTGTTTTTAGTTATCCATTTTTATCCATTTTTTGACGTAACACACATGTATACAGGGTTACCCATGTAGAAGATAAATTTAATTTTTCATTTTTTTTATGGAACCCCAAGTATATTATGACGTTTTTGAGTTCTCTGAGAAACTCTGAACATATTTCATGTAACATACTCACATCTAAATTCCACAGTGTTCGGAAAAATTACATAAAATAGAAATAACGATAGAACTATTTATGTAGAAACATATTGTATGTAATATACCCATATCGATATTCAACTGCTATTGAAACATTTGGGGATGACATTTATGTAATACTTTTAAATTGACATTAAATTTGGTTTCAATAGTAACATTTTGTCAAACAGTTGGTATCTTTGTGCTCTCTTTTAATCTCTGTTTATTCTTACAATAGTTGTTATACATATTGCTAAAGTGAAAAAAAATGGCCAAGTTAAGTGAAACTCAAAGAATAGAGATTTTAATTTTAAATTAGGGCTCAAAAAGAAGTTTGTGAACTATTCAATGCTAAATATCCTGACTGTCGAATATCACAATCTAGTGTAAGCCGAATTGAAAAAAAATTTCGAGAGGTAGGGCATGTAAGAGACCTTCCCATATCTGGTCGATCCTCGATTTCCGAGAAAAAGAAATTAGACGTTCTTTTGTCCTTTGAAGAAAATCCTCATAAACAAACTCAAGAAATAGCCCTGGATAATAACATAGGAAAGTCGTCGGTACGAAGAATTTAAAAAAAAAAAATATCGCCCGTATAAAGTACAATCAATCCACGAACTTAACGAAGACGATCCAGATTGTCGATTAGAATTCTGCTAAGTTTTTATGAACCACTGCAATGATGACCGGCTTTTTTCTAGAAAAATAATTTTTTCTGATGAATCGATATTCTGCCTAAATGGTATGAGGAACAAACAAAATTGCCGCTATTGGTCCTCTACCAATCCGCATTGGGCCATTGAATCTCACGCCCAATATCCTCAGAGTGTGAACGTTTGGGCCGGTATTGTAAGAGATAGAGTCATAGGTCCGTATTTCTTCGAGGGTACTTTAACAGGCCAACGCTATTTGTAATTTTTGAGAAATGAATTCGTACCCGAACTTTGTCTTATGTTTCCAAATGCAAATATTCCAAACATTCCAAATGAGTCAATATGGTTTCAACAAGATGGTGCGCCACCACATTTCGGCATAGAGGTAGGGCAATATTTAGACGAAACATTTCCTCTTCGATGGATTGGACGAAGGGGGCCATTTGAGTGGCCTGCTAGATCGCCTGACCTCACCCCTATGGATTTTTTTTTATGGGGCTATCTGAAACATATGGTGTATTTAAATAAGCCCAACAATATATAAGACTTAAAAAATAAAATTATTCAAGAAGCTCAGCAAATACCTCCTCCAATAATAAGTAAAGTTCTTGAGGAATTTGAATTACGGCTTGCCCACTGTCAAGACGTCAATGGGGCATAGTTCGAACGTTTAATACATTAGATTATAGTAGTTTATATTGTTATCTATTAAGTATTAATAGTTCTATTGTTATTCCTATTTTTTATAACATTTTTCGAGATCCGTTGAATTTAAACATTGTTATTTATTAAGGATTAAAGTTCTGTGGTTATTTCTATTTTATGTAATTTTTTCGAACACTGTTGAATTTAGATATAAGTATGTTACATGAAATTTGTTCAGAGTTTCCCAGAGAACTCAAAAACGTCATAATATACTTGGGGTTCCATAAAAAAATGAAAAAGTAAAGTTATCTTCTACATGGGTCACCCTGTATGCATGTGTGTTACGTCAAAAAATGGATAAAAATGGATAATTAAAAACAATATTTGACGTGTTCCAGCATTTTCATGAAAAATATTTCTTTCAGTTTTTAACAAATTTATGTGGGACTTTTGACCCTCTCTTATGTGTATTTCTCGATAACTGTTAAGTTTAGGTATAGGACATGGTACATGAAACTTACTTAAAATTTAAAGCAGAATCCAAAAATGAAATAAAAAATAGGTGTTTCCATTTGAAAAAATGAAGTTGGTAGTCATAAATTGTTTTTGGGCCACCCTGTATACATGAACTTAGTACCAAAAAAATCGCTACAAAAAATTAAAATCGACGTGTCCGAGCGTTTTTCCAAAAAATAAACACCTAATTTTTAATTGAATTTATGCGGTATTTTTGGCGCTCTCTGTAAAAAGGATTGCATAATTATCCTAAAAAAATGTTATTAAAATTATTTCATTTCTTTTAATTTCTGTTTTGTAGGTCGGAAGGTCGAGTGGTGTTCCACACCAGATATTTTACATTTAACATCCGAAACAGTTTCGATATACTAAATTTAGTATTAGTACTTATCACAAGGTTTGAAACATTTATTGATTTATAATAATTGATATTTTTCAGTTCATAACAAACGGGACGTAATTAATTTTGTTTAATTAAAATAATTAGCACAACGCCCTTAGCATTAGGTTTAGCAATAGACAGTTGCAACGTCACAAAGTGTTAAATAAGGCAGTGAAGTACATTTTAATAATTTCTGTTTGTTGAACCAAAATTAAAGCATAAACGATTCTACCATACAATATGTAAAACACATTACAACGGCAGGAAAGTAATGAATCAAAGCGTTGTTTTGAAATTTAATATTAAACAAAAAAAATGAATGCATGTTGATTATATTTTTCGTAACCTAAGGGATTTGCAAATTTTCAATAATTTTAGCTTAACCCTTGCAATTTATAATACCATGAGAAAATTGTATAATGTTTGTTCCTCTCTTTGTATGAAAATAAAACATTTGCTTTCATTTGCACAATTGCTTTTTGCATATTTAATAAGTAATCTACGATCAAAAGCTTGTACCGTTTTTTTTACATTAAGCTCAAATCAATTCCTTTCAAATACACAATGAAAAAAAAATTTTTTTTAGTTAAAGAAGTTCAGTAAATTTTAAAAATTTAGTATCTTTGGACGAGTGCTCCAGTACAATGAAAACCAATTTCTCTTTTTTATAAAAATCAAATGAATAGCTTTCAATATTTTCCAGCATATGCGTACTTGTTTACAATAAAAAAAATGGGATTTACAGCACTGAAAGGAAGTATATTACAAAAATTCTAACATAAAATGTATGATTTCATTCGAAAAAAAAACACATGGGAAATGATTTTCTGTACGAGCGCTAACGAGCACTTGATTACACGATTGCGGTTTTCCCTACAATTTTTAGTTTTTCTATATTCATATAGTCAAGCATTTTCATTTCTAAAGTAAAAATTTGCAGCAATTTACAAATTTGATTGAGGTTATTTATTTGTGCGAAACGTAAGAATAGGCTTCGATTTAATCTAGTTTATATGACAACAAACTATTACGAATCGAAATTAAATTCTATACTTTATCCATTAGAATCGCTTTACTGCATTCAAATCGAGAAAATTTCCCGACCATTAGATTCGATCAAGAAACCCATCTAAAACTTCTTTCGAAGTTATTGGGTAGCATTTGCACGGTGACGTGGGGCATTATCTTGAAAATGAACCACTTTATTGAGGTGTATCTTGTATTTGCACAATTTGCACGTTCCACCAATTAAACTAAAAACTAATATCACAGTAATTTGATCTGATTTCTAAAAATCTTTTTAAAGGCGTCGTTGATCTATAACTTAAAAAGTTTGGTTTCAAAATTCGAACTTAAAATTATATGAATTGTCAGTGATGTGGACGTATACTTAATCTAAAAAGTTTTTGTTTCAAAAGTTTCGAAAAAACCGTAAACGACACCTCGGAAACCAGATAAGCTGTTTTGTGTAAAATTGTTGGAATGTGCAGTGAAAATGTTTTCTCTAGAAGTTTTCTTATCCAGGTAATGATTTCGTTATATTTACTGGTCAAAACTTTTGTATAAATAAAAGATACGTTAGGTATAATGGTTTATCACCTATAATTAATGCCTTGAGATATATGTGTAATCAAAGAATACAGTTTAATTGAATGATTTTATAATTCTAATTAACACGTGAGTCAATCAGTCTTGCTTCTGTTTTTGGTAAGATATGTATTTTTTCACACTTTTAGAGACAAAAAAAATACACCTACGTACCACACAAAAATTAATTAAACAACACCGAACAGATTCAATAGCTAAGCCACCATCATCAGCGGTCTGCTGGGACAAACTAAAGAAGTTTATAAAATACGTACCATCAATGAGTAACGCTTCGTTGCTTATCTGGTGATAGTGAAAGTGGGTTTTGATTAGTCTAAAGGTCCTGGACCGTCATTATTTATTAGAATTTTCTTGTTTTTGAAGGTTTCTAAACTTGCATAGCAATCAAGTTCGTAAACATCTAACATGTTTGATTAAAGATACCTTATGTATTACATGATTTTTACCAAACCTACAGGGTGGCGCATTAGTGTGACAAAGTCCTATATCTCCTTTATTTACAATTTTAGACACATTTTATTTCCTGTACCTAAGTTTAACCGTTTTTGACAAATTTCAAATTTTTTGTCAAAAATGACGTTTGCAGGCCAAAACATAGGTGGAAATCTTTTCTAAACGAAGCCTTTATCAATTAGTTATGGTTGGTTTCCTTGGAAATGGGGACCTACTCTAATGGGCTGTATTGATATTTTTGTAATACATTCATACAGGGTGATCAAAAATGGAGAATAAAAAGTAGATTCAAAAAAACCTATAAAGTCATTTTTTTTAAATAGAAACCCCCTATTTTTTTAATTCTGTCTTATTTAGGATTAAAAATAAGGGTGACTTTGTATAAGAGTGTATATTCCAAAAAATTGTAGTTTTCGAAATAATGACAATTTAAAATTTTTTTATTGTAAAAAGGCTATACGGCTTTCAAGTTTTGTGAGTTAGTTGGCCGCGACGGCGAGGCGTGGCATATAAAAATAATAGAGATCATCAGAAACGTCATTATTTATTGTCAGTTGATAATTTGTGTGATGCATTAGTGTATTTTATAGCAAATTGATTTAAAACTTAAATTAAAATTGTAAATAATGAATTTTTGGCAAGCCGAGATGGCTGATATTATTTTTGTTTTGGGAGCTACTGATAAGAATACGCTCTTAGCAAGAAGACTGTATCAACAACGGAAACCTGAAGGAAGGGCATTTTGGAGCGTTTTGAAAGAACTGGCAATGTGTTATATGAAAAAAATACTAGGGAAAAACGTGCACAGACTGAGGAAAATCAATTAAATATACTATTAACAGTTACCGAAAATCCATATATTGGACAACGACCCATTTCTCAGCAGGTTGGTGTTGAACGACGTACGGTACAGCGGATATTGAAGTCTCAAAAAATGCACCCCTATCACATTCAACTACTTCAAGAGTTGGTTCCTGAAGATTATCAAAGACGACTGGAATTTTGTTAATGGGCTCAAAACAAAATAAACCAACAAAGAAATTTTCTTCATTTGATTTTATTTACAGATGAGGCCACATTTCACAGAAACGGAAGTATAAACAGACATAATTTTCATTACTGTTCTACCGAAAATCCACATTTTGTAAGATACTTCTCAAACCAGATGGTCTTTAAATGTTTGGGGAGGTGTTGTCGGTAATCATGTAATTGGACGATATTTTTTTGATCAACGGGTAACAGGGGAAGTATACTTGGACTTTCTGCAACACCATTTACCTAATTTGTTGCGTCAAGTGCCACAGGATACGCAACAAGAAATGTGGTTTCTTCATGATGGGGCCCCAGTACATCATACAGGTCCGATAATAACTTTTTTAAATGCTAGATATCCAGAATGTTGGATTGGGAGGGCCTGTTGCTTGGCCTGCTAGATCCCCAGATCTTACTAAAATGGACTTTAGCATATGGGGGTACGTCAAAGAGCAGGTTTCAAAGGAAGACATGAAGATTAGGATTAGAAACTGTTTTCAAAACATTAGTGTTGAAATGTGTAGAAATTTAAGCAGCGAATTTGAGAGACGTATTGCATTGTGTATTCAAGAAAGAGTCGGACATTTCGAACAACTTATTAGGAAGTACGTATTTGACGTGTTTCTAGTACTTTTATCTGTATAATTAGTTACATTAGAGGTGTTAAGTTTATGATTAGGATTAGGATATAATTTGTTGAATCAAAAAAATATTGTTTTTACTTTAAGTTCGTTTAATAAAATAATTATTTATATAGGGTTCAATAAATTGTAATATTTCGATCTGAAGTGCTCGATTATTTTTATATGCCACGCCTCGCCGTCACGGTCAACTAACAACAAAACTTGAAAGCCGTATAGCCTTTTTACAATAAAAAAATTTTAAATTGTCATTATTTCAAAAACTACAATTTTTTGCAATATACACTCTTATACAAAGTCACCCTTATTTTTAATGCTAAATAAGATAGAATTAAAAAAATAGGGGGTTTCTATTTAAAAAAAATGACTTTATAGGTTTTTTTGAATCTACTTTTTATTGTCCATTTTTGATCACCCTGTATGAATGTATTACAAAAATATCAATACAGCCCATTAGAGTATGTCCCCATTTCTAAGGAAACCAACCATAACTAATTGATAAAGGCTTCATTTAGAAAAGATTTCCACCTATGTTTTGGCCTGCAAACGTCACTTTTGACAAAAAATTTGAAATTTGTCAAAAACGGTTAGACTTAGGTATAGGACATTATACATAAAATGTGTCTAAAATTGTATGTAGAATCTAAATATGTAATAATATAGAAGGTTTTCTATTTAAAAAAAATTTTTAAATTACTGCTAAGCTTTTATGATCTACCCTGTATAATTAAAAATATTTTTGAAATATGCACCAGAACATATCTTACAACTTTTGTATTTAATTTTTTTTTGTATCTCTTTAAATAAAGGAGATATGGGACTAATGGCGCTAATGCGTCACCCTGTATGTAGGGCTACGATAGACTTATCCCAACGTTTTTATTTAATATGAGCTAAATGTTCTTTAAAGCAGATTTTGATCGGAAGTTTAGTTTGCCCTACATGTATCTTTTCGCAATTTTTAAAATTAACTTTATAAGTTCCCGACTTATCCGCTTACCCGCTTGATCTTTTGGCTTGCATAAAAGATTTTTCAAACTCTTATCTGAAGTAGAGACTGTTTTCAAATTAATTGTGGGAAAGGTTTAGATAGACCTTTTGTACAAGCTTAAAGGTGGTAGGCATGTATAGTCCATGCCAGCCGGGGAGGTACCACCACCCTTACCGTGGGCTCCTTAATATTGGTTCTCCGATTTTCTGAGCTCGGTAAGGGCTGCCGGTTACCTTTTGCTTCATCCTTAATCTATTCTCATCCTTATCCTTCCTTCTCGCCCTCACTGTCTTCCTATCGGATTAAAAGTCCCAAATTAAAAAATAAGATGGATGTGGTTTCTAGGGTAATAAATGCCGGACGTAAAATTCCGCCCCATTCGGATGTCCGGGAGGGCAGGGCCCAAGCGACCTCGGTCGTCGAAAGTATCAACTTTCTGATTCACTACTGCAACATCCGCGGTATCAGGTCTAATCTTAATGCTATTCACCAATATCTGGAACAATTACAACATGATATTTTGTTTCTATCTGAAACACAAGGCTCCTTTGAAAGCTCCGAGTCACCCGACTTGCAATTTCCTCAATACCACCTTCACTCTAACTTTCGATATAAAGGAGGCGTATGTGCCTACATCAAGGACATAATTGCTTGCAAGAGGGTTTCTTCCTTAGAAAATTAAAATTTTGACGTGATTTGGTGTAAAAATTCTGGTCCTAATTTTGTGAATTTCTACTGCTGCATTTATAGGTCTCCTAATGACAGTAACTTTCAAGACTTCTTCGATTACCTTAGTATAAAAGTTGACTATCTCCTGTCTCAGTTTCCATCTTGCGATATCTCAATTGTAGGCGATTTCAATGTTCATAACTTTAATTGGCTTCAGTTTTCATCTACAACAAATCCCGCTGGTCATAGTTCAGAAACATTTGCTATTTCATGCGATCTCACACAAATAATTTCTGAACCCACAAGAATCCCTGATAACCCAAACGATTCTCCACATCTTCTAGATCTCTTTCTTACATCAAACCCTCTTGTTTATCAAACTTCTGTTCTTTCGCCTTTAGGTCTTTCCGACCATTGTCTAATAGAAATCATTTCTACAGTACCTAATTCCACTGTTGTTAGGAAAACCGATAGAACCTTGTGGTGTTTTAAGTCAGCTCGATGGGATGATTTATGAGATTTCTTTGCAACCTTTCCATGGCGTTAATGTTGCTTTAGTCGTCCTCTTCTTCGGACATCGCTCTTTCAGTATCTGAAGTAATCCTCAGGGGATTGGAGTTATACATTCCCAAAAAACAGTACCGTATAAGTCATTCACGTTCCCAACCCTGGTTCAATAAGGCTTACGCTGATACTGTATCTTTAAAAAATAAGTATTACATTAAATGGAAATCGAATAAATCGGTCGACAGTCATGTAGAATACGCTGGTGCTAGAAATATTTGCAAAAGTGACATCACTAAAACTAAAAAGTTGTTCGAACAACGAAAATGCAATGAACTATCTACATCTCCTTTAGGCAGTCGTAAATTTTTGCCTTTAGCTAAAGCCATTAGTAAAAACTTTGGAACATCTTCATTTCCCCCCTGACTTCTATTGACGGATCGGCAGTTTCTGATTCTGTAGACAAAACCAATGTTTTTGTGGATTTGTTTGCATCAAACTCGTGTCTCAATGATTCTGGAAAAGATGTGCCCCTAGTCAACTCTTCTTCATACGCTATGAAACCAATTCATTTTCGGTACAAGCTCTTGGAATCGATCATCAGTAGGCTTGATCTCAATAAGGCGACTGGTCCAGACGGTATCCCAGCTATTGTCTTAAAGAAATGTTCCCCCGAACTAGTACCAGTCCTGTCTAAGCTCTATACGATCTCTATGTCTTCTGGAGAATTCCCTTCATCCTGGAAGTTAGCAAATGTTCAACCTATTTCCAAAAAAGGCGATAAGACCGATCCCTCAAACTACGACCAATTACCATCACTTCCATTTTGTCTAAAATCATGGAAAAAGCCATCAATCAGCAACTGATCACGTTCCTTGAAACTAACAAACTCCTTAGTGACCACCAATATGGGTATAGACAAAGTCGTTCAACAGGTGATCTTCTTTCATGTGTAACCCAAGTTTGGAACAATATAGTAGAGCAGTCCGGGGAAACAGTTGTAGTCGCTTTAGATATCTCAAAGGCATTTGATCAAGTTTGCATAAGTCTTTACTTGCCAAACTCACCTCGTTTGGGTTAAAGGATACGCTCATCAACTGGGTTTCTAGTTTCCTTGATGAAAGACGAATACGTGTCGTTGACGGCTTTTTTCAAAAGAAGTTAGCATTAACGCGGGCGTACCACAGATATCCGTTATAGCGCCTACATTTTTTCTGCTGTACATAAATGACCTTATTTCTTCTACAACTAACCCCATCCATTGCTTTGCTGACGATAGCACTCTTCACTGTAGTTCATCTCAGTCTACTCATAGTGATAATCCACCTTCTATATCAAATCAAGAAATTAAAGCTGAAATGGCAAATTCAATCAACAAAGACATTCAACGTATTCTCGAATGGGGAAGCAATAATCTAGTTAAATTTAATGCTAACAAAACTCAGTGTTGCCTTGTGTCCGCCAAAAAAGATCCATCATTTCCTGTTATAATTATGAATGGCTCAGTTCTTAAGTTTTCAGACTCTATTACTCTGTTGGATATGACTGTATCTTCAAATCTCTCATGGGTTGACCATCTTCTGTCAGCTACCAAAACAGCTGCTCGTAAAATAGGTTATTTGTGCAGATCTAAGCAGTACTTTACCTCTCGACAACTCCTTCTGCTGTATAAGGCCCAAATTCGGCTTCATCTGGAATACAATTCTCACCTCTGGGTAGGTGCTCGCCAATACACTCTCGATATCGTTGATCGTATTCAAAAGACAGCGATTAGGCTTATAAATGACCCGTCCTTAATTTCTCACATACAGTCCCTTGAGCATAGAAGGATGGTTTCAGTTCTTTCTTTGTATTATCATTATTACAACGGCTATTGTTCTGCTGAATGATATTCTTCGATACCATCTCGGGATGTCTTTGCGAGAAACACTCGGTACGCTCATTCACATCATCTGTATGCAGCGCAAATCTCCACTTGTCGTACCAAAAGGGCGCAATACACAATTTTCTACACGGCTTCTAAACTCTGGAATGATCTCCCTAGTTCCAGTTTTCCTCTCACTTATTATTTATTATTATTATTATTATTATTATTATTATTATTATTATTATTATTATTATTATTATTATTATTATTATTATTATTATTATTATTATTATTATTATTATTATTATTATTATTATTACTCATTTATTACTCAACAGATTTTCATCCAGTTACAGAGTAATGAACAGTCGAAAACAATATTATACCTATACAGATAATAAAGCACAAGTAATGTATATTACAAACATTGAACATTAAATTATTAAAATATTAAAATTTTAAAATAGTATCACAAAAGAATAATTTGTTCGTTAGCAAATTAATAATATTACATAAATGACTACATAAATAGTTGTGTTGTAAGCTATTCTATTTTCAGTGTCCCTAACATACTTTTGAATTCATTAAGCGTGGTACAAAATAGATCGGCATTCGAGCAAAGTTTATTGTAGAGAAAACACATTTTATAAATAGGATCGCTTTTAAAATTATTTACATTTACTACTGGAAGGTAAAATAAATTTGAATTAAAGGTAGCTGTTCATAGGCATCTATTGGCAATTCATTACCCCTCTATCCATTCTCCTAGGTGTTCCTGAGTGCTTTAGCACGATAGGCCAAATTTAGCCTGTTCAGGTCCACAATCATAAATGGTGTGGTAATTTTACATACTTTGTTTCTTGTTCTCTAGCGTTACCTAATGAAGTTGCATTCCTAACCCTCATCCTATGTGTTTGTTTCCTAACTATATAATTTATATAATTTAAATCATTCAGTACTAGGAATTGTTAAAGGTCTGAAAAGTAAAAATTGTTTTTGTCTCAAAGCAGGTAAAGGCAATCACGTAGTTATCTAAAACAAAGAGTATTATTTAGCTTCGGCAAAAGAACTCTTAGATTCAGGTTATTATTCAATTATTATCAACATCCTCTTCCTAAAATTATTATTTCAACTAGGAAGGTTTTATTAGAATGTGAAATAGTTGTGAGTACCTTTCTTAGGTTTTGATTAACGGTATCCAATCCGGTATTACCTAGATAGTATTAGTGCACCTACCTATCTGCTGTCTCAAAAGTTATCTGGTAAGTCTCATATCTCTCCTATAAACAGCCCAGCTTCAGTGTTTGGAATTCGTATGAATTTATTGATAAAACTAAAAACATTTAACTTTAGACCTTTGTTCATTGTTTCCCAGCGTTCCAGTAGATCAAACTTTAGTTTATTTAGAAGATGTTTTAAAAAAAAACCTATTTGAACGATGGAGAAGCAAAAGAATTTCTGAAATTAACAGAGTTGTGTGTGAAACAAACCTTTTTCAAAATCAATAATCAATTTTTCAAATAAGAACATGGCGCGACAATGAACAATAGATTATCTCCGTTTAAGGCCAATCTCTTCATGGGTAAACTTGAAACAGGCTTAAAACCCGTTTTAACTTATTTTCCTAGAGTTTGGATTAGATACGTGGATGGTGTGTTTGCCATCCTTAATACTAAGTTTTTAGTGTTGAGAACGTTGTAGAAACTTTACAATGAAATTTACCCACAAGATAGAGGCAAGTGATAGTCTCTCATTCCTTGATACTCAAGTAACAGGAAATAGTAATAAACTAGATACAGATATTTATCGTAAGGAAACGAGCACTAAAAGATTCACAACCAATGACTGCAATCACTGTAACATAACTCGCGGCTTTTAGTTTTTTGGTTCATGGATTGCTTAATTTTTCTCTTTAAACTTAAAATTATAATAAAGAACGGCACACTATTAAAGAAATGCATAGAATGGGTTTTTTTATATGCACACAGGTAGGAAACAACCACATGGGGTATGCGTTAAGAATGTAACTACATTAGGTAACGCTAGAGAACAAATAGAAACGAAGTATGTAAAATTATCGAAATATCCCGCTTATACAAAAAGTCTATCTAAAGCCTTTTCCAAAATTAATTTGAAAACAGTCACTACTTCAGATAATAGTTTGCAAAATCTTTTAGACAATCCAACAGATCAAATCGATAAGCAGGATGGGTCGGAAATTTATATAATTAATTGTGAAAACTGTGAACAGATATATGTAGGACAAACTAAACGACCTATCATAATTTGCTCTAAAGCACATTTGGCTCATACCAAATTAAAACCATGTAGTAGATAAAGTGTCTTTAATCAAACATGTCGGTAATAAGTACGAACTTGATTACTATGAAAGTTTATAGATCTTCAAACACAACAAATTTCTAATGAGTAATGACGATTAAGGACCTTTAAGCTACTAAAAACTAATTAAACTTTCATAGATCTCACTTACACTTTCGCCAGGTAAGCAACGAAGCGTTACCCGCCGATGGTGTATATTTTGGAAATTTCCTTAAACTTAATACATATTACTCTTATCTTTTGCACATTATTTGTACAGTTCTGTAAAATGATTCTAGTTAAAGCATGTTTACATATGGTTGGGTGCTCGAAAACGAATCAGAACCAGCTTTTTCAAAAACTACCCCTGGACGATAACTCCCGTCGACTTATTCCAATAAGTGATTTAAGGGGATGATCCAGCTATTTCCATAATACAGAAACTACCCCGTATCAGTAGCTTGACCTATAAAAAAATACCTCCCAAAGTAGGTCGTTTAAGCGGATTATCCAGCTCTTCCTATAATATAAAAACTACCTCCTATCAGTACCTTGTCCTACTTTCAGATTTCTAAGAATTGTACTAGGATACTAACAAAAGTTGACCTTGCCTCTAGTTAGTCAATACAGGAACCACTTAACCTCAACCTACTTTTTAACATAAACAACCACCTTCATATTTAAATGATCTAGTTCTATGTTTAGATTTCTAAGAACATGACGCCCTTCTAAGCAATAAACTTTAAGCCCTCACAAGATTTCTAAGATAAACTTTGAAAATGGATTTCTAAGAAATGATTTGACCTTGCACAGCCTAGTTCAATTTAGTCTCAGTTACGATGAATGAGCTATTTTATTTGTTTTCTGTCGGATAACAGCTCCCCTGTTTTGAGAATCGCTTATCGGTCTTTGGGAACACACCTATGCATAATCTTTTTATTATTACAAACAACAATTTAGTCAATACAAGAACCTTGATACTAGCATAGACAACAACCCCATCATTCCTATTGTTTCTTGATTCTATTGTTAGAATTGAGCAATAGGAACGCTTATTTGCTATTTCCAAGAATTTAACCTTTAAGGAATGCTAAAATTTGACATAGATGGATAGGGTGGGGTATTTATACCTAAATTACAATCACAAAATCTTTATTTTTAGTAAATGTTATACATTACATAAGCAGGATGATAATACAGCGAACACCCTGTATATTATGTCAAATTTGAATTAGGCTCATTTTTCCTATTCCAACGATAAATACGAAATGATTCTAGTTAAATCAGGGTGGAGAACACTGCTATGTTTGTTGTTTTCCGACTGCACCCAAACTACTCACGAACACATTTTTTGTATATTTAAAAGAACACTATATATTTACAACAACAACAATTAAAGTCTTTATTTTTTAATTATACATCTTTTTCTAATAGAGAAAATATAATTAGTAACTGACTACCGCCCTTCATATTCCTCTTGTTCTCCCTCATCATCTTCACTAGTATCCCTACCTTCAAATCTAGAGTGAACTCTTCTAGTTGTGCCGCACTTAACTTTTGTATTAGACAAGTCAAACAGTATCGAGCCTTTAAACACTTTTCGCATAATTTTACACCATTTTCATATTGCACGAGAGTCGTCGTCCGTATAAAAGCGTCCTAAACCATATACCGCCTCATGATCAGCATCAAATGCCAATGTCGTCAAATGTTGAAGTAAACGTTCCACGGCTGTACGTGCATCTACAGTTTTGGTCCATAATTCAGCAGCGTGGCACATGCACATATTGAATCAATTTTATTTGCACATTACTACTTAAATACCTTAACCAATTCAACATCTACTTCAATCCCCTCCCTTGCTGATGACCTTCTCATTTCTATTTTTAGATTTGACCTTGAAGAGTATTTAGTCAATATAAGACCCATTTAACATTGACCTACTTTAGCATAGATAACAATCATCGTTCCATGAACTATGATACACCTGCAGGTGACCTTAAAACTTGATTTCTAGGAATTGTAATAACTTCTAAGGTTTATACAAAAGTCATTGATTAGGAATGCTTATTGATTAGGAATTGATTTCTACGAATAACCTTGCCTTGAAAATTGGTTGCCTGGAATTGCAATAACTTCTAAAATTAACACATGACTGTGACTCAACCAAATTCCAGGAATTGCTTGGTGACTGATAATCTTCTGCTTTATGTCAACAGGGAAACGCGTGGATTAGAACCGGTCCTCATAATCTTTCGCCTTGAAAATTCTATGAATCGATGACTTGAAATTTTGACCTTGAAGCGGGGAGTGTGTACGTGCACGGCGGATTAACTGACTTGAGCTTTATATACTGCGGGTTAAGATCGGCCCTACATCCGGAAGCTCATTCAGCTCATCCTAAGCTTTATCACCCACATGCAGAATCCAGCGTTCAAAAAAACGTCAAAAAGGTCAAGGAAACGTCAAAGAACGCCAAAACGTCAAAAACATAGACACGAGAAGCCAATAACCGGTTAACCTTGGCCTACTTGTTAGCATAAACAATATGTCCTTCCTCATATGCCCTCGAACTGATTGTGTTTGGATTTCAATAAGATACCAATACATTTTAACCTTGAATAGCTCAATTTAGCTAATACAAGAACCATGACCTACCTTTTAGCATAGACAACAACAGTCTTCAACAACAACCTGTCTCTACGAACTGTTTAGAATTACCTCTGAAGGTGATTTATAGGAACATGGCCTTGACTCGACTAGATTGCTTGGAGACCTGCGTTACCTTGAAGGATCATTCGTACCTTGAAGCGTTGGCCAAATTCTAAGAATTCCTTCAAGCGTTTCCATGAACATTTCCCCCAGCACATGCCCTAGGAACCATTTAACCCTGACCTACCTTTTAGCATAGACAACAATCCTGTAATAAGATACCCCTACAGGAATTAACACCTTGACTCAATAAAATTGCTTGGCAACCTTGAAAAATTAATCTCTATGAACTGTAATAACTTCTGACTTATACAAAAGTCATTTATTAGGAATGCTTATTGATTATTGATTAGGAATTGATTTCTAACAATAGGAATGCTACTAAATCTAACTTCGAACATTTCTCGACGAATGGTCTCAACCAGGAATTGTTTGGGTGACCTGGTCCTGAAAAGTAGACTCCCCCACACCTTGAAAAGTCTATTTGAATACCGCATGCAGGTGATTTCTAGGAATTATGAGCCTGAACCGGCCAGAATTGCTTGAACAATGAATCGACTTTGTCCTTGAAACTTGATTTCTCAGAGGTGTGACCTTGAAGAATATGCAGGTAGTGTACGTGACCTTGACCTAATGCACTTGCGGGTTTTCCTTAATAAATTAGTAAGTAGATCACTATACGTGACCTTGAAGACCATACGCAGGTAATGTGTGTACGAAATGGCCTTGAAAACGAGAAAGTGGATCCTATAGTATGCGTGAACTCGAAGAGCATCCTCCTATTTACCTGTACCGGCATGTATTGGGATACTCCTTCAGGTTGATTTCTAAGACTTATGACTTGGAAAATTGATACCAAAACATTTTAGCCATTGACCTAGATAACAAACCATCTGATAGCCTTACAGATGATTTTTAGGAATCATGACCCTGAGTCAGCCAAGAATTACTTGAACAATGTTTGTTCTTGAAAATTGATTTTGCAGAGGTGTTACCTTGAAATGGTGGGGAAACGGCTACCTGTGTTGCGAAACCGCTATCTGTATTTGGGAAACGGTTATCTGTATTTAGGACCGGATCCGGTTCTTAGGAAAACACCTCATCCTGGTGGTTTAGGACAGTAGTAGTGTTATGGATCCACATACTGTAAGCATAATCTTTTTATTACAACTTAGCCAATACAAGAACTTTGACCCATATTTTGGCAATATGTATGTTACCCCCGACCTTGAGAATTGATTTCTAAGAATTAACGACTTGACTCAGACAAGAATTGCTTGCGTAAACCGGAAAGGTGGAATCTAAATTAATACCCATGACCTTGAGAGTTGTTGATTTATAATAATTAACACCTTAGCTCAACCAAAAGTTGCTTGGTGACCTTGAGGAATATACGTACGCAATGTGTATGATGGCCTTGAGCAAAACACTCAGAAAAAGTATAGTGGAAGAGTGGTCTATGATCCGCCTGGCTATATCCGCAACGTAAGTGATCTTGAAAAACCATTGACTTGGGAGAGGTATCCCTATTTGACCTTGAATAATATACGTATATAATGAAAGCGCCCTTGAAATACCGTCGACTTCGACGCAAGCACATCAAAGCAGATCCCCATAGTTTGTCTCCTTGCAATTGAAAATAAACTTTAACCTTGAATCCGGGTGAGCGTACGTGCAAATAAACTTTAAGATAGGCAATGAGAGTGGTCTTGACAATTTACTGACGCGTAACCTTGAAGTGGGCAATCTGCACGGAGCGCCTATGAACTTGAAAACCAATCTAGTGCCTTTTTCAAATCTATTTACTTCAACGGTCTTGACCTTGAGGAATATACTTCGATGCAGTAAATGTTTACGATCACCGTCACCTTGAAAACCATTGACCATGATGTGGATAATCTAGTAACTTTTCTAGTGCAAACGTGAGTTAGGACCTGTATAGTATATCTACTTTTGCTTTAGTTAATTTAAAGTCCTTTCCTTTTAGGGCCTTACGATGATTACATTGTAGTCAAAACGAATATTCTCTACGTCGTCTTTAAATTAAACTAGAGCCGTGAGCTTGACAAAGATTGTGATTTATATTAGTATATAGTTCATTTAGAGATATGTATCTTAATTTTACTTTTTTATGTATGTGCTTTAAGTAAAACGATCTACTGTGCCATCAACAAAGAAATAGGGCGCCACTCCTATGAAACATGTCAGTAAAAATTTGCCGCAACATATGTGATAGTGCACCCGTACTAAAATAACCTCAACATCGACATTTGACGTTTAGGTGTGCCCAAATTATTCTAAATTACGTAAAGAACAAAAATCAAATTAAAACATGATTTAATTTATTTTGCAAGTTTTTACTAACAATTATAGGTAATACTGCAATTAGGTTATGTTTAGTATAGGTATACTATCGTATGTGTTGCATCAACCGGTTACTAACGACTTGTTTCATAAGAGCTGCGCTTATAAATCACATATGTTGCCCCCTTCTTGGTAGGCCGCAATGTAATTATTGAGCAAGTTTTAGATTCTCTTGAGAGTAAATTCCTTTCAGTATCGATACCTGGGATTATTTTATTTCCGAGATTAAAATAATCCTACTTTAACCCCCCTTTGTGCAACCGGATCTAAGAGCTTTATTCTAATAAAATTGATAGTTATATCACCAATTTAAAGGTAAAGCTTCTGAACTATCGCATATTGCGTATTTACTGGGAAACCTTTACACTTTTCATCAATTTGTGACCTTTCAGGTAAGCCATTTTGAAATAAACGGTACACATTAAGCTGAATATTCTATTAGAGATTTCAAAGCAGGTGGTGCCAAAGTGACCTTATAAACACTGATTGTGACGTTTTATTGAGCTACCTAGTAGTATTAGTGTACATTTGACCCGTAACAATTTGTGATCAGGCTTGCCCCTGGTGACCATATGAATAAGCGGTTGTTAAAAAATTGGATGTTTTGATAAAAATAAGGAGTGAGCTAGGTGATTAACAAATCAAGCAACCTATGTGATTAGAGAGCATGCCAGTAATAAATTTTAATTAGATGAATACGCTTTTGTTCATCAAAACAAAGAGAAATATCTTTTATCCACTATAAGCCTGAAAACAATACATTTTTGAAAATTGTGTATATTTTGTATCGGATAATTCAAAAAAGAGTTTCACAAACTTTTTGTTGTGTAAATCTTGATTACATAACAGAACACATTTGATTAACTAAATCAGAAGACCTTAATCAATCCCTGAAAATTTATAAACCTCAAGGTTGATGAAGGTAAATTAAAATTGAAAACGGTTGTCTCATCGTAGTTCCGAAATCTTTGATGGATTAAAAAAAAATACTTGACCCTACATTAAATTGCGCATTAAACTACGTGTATTGCAAATTTAATCAAACTTATGAAACTCATGGTAAACATTACTTCAATTACTAATAATTTCAAATTAAAAAAAATTAATTCTGGCACGTTCCCACAATTTTCATGTTAACTTTGGATTACAATATCGAGCTTTCCAATAACGTTAAAATTAATTTTCAATAAAAATACATACTGCGGTTCAGTAGATATTTCATTCGTACATTTCTGTCTAAAACAATAAATTTGTGCTGTTTGACGTTTTAGTTTATGTGAAGAGTGTGCATTTGATAATGTTTTCCAATTGCTCTTTGACAATTAAATTGTACCTATAGTTCTGTTGCTCAAAGTAAATGTTAGTTTTTTTTTAATTAGATCACCAAATGCTACATAAGACAAACTGAACAATCATTCATAAATCTTGTAAGACAACATAAATCTATGTTAAAAGCAGGCGATAAACGGAAAACAAACTTTAGCAGTGAAAGTTGTTTGTTAAGGAAGTGTTACCTATTTAGTTCAAAACACTCACATGTTTGGCTTTATTTTGTATTAAATTCAAGGATAGTTATTGTTTCTTCAATCAAATCCGTAAAACGATAGAGAGTGGAATGTATCGGTAACAGATGTGTTGTACATGATCTAATTAAAATATCTATTTATCCCATTTCCGTTGACACACGTGACAACTGTTGTGTCAACTAGCATGTATTAATACTCAAATATGTATCAATAATTATCTCGATTATTATCGTATCCGTGTTTTGGCTTGTGAAGGTAATTAACAGCTTTCTATCCATTAAATTTTATTAAATATTCATACTTTGGTGATATTGCCAGTCATTCAGAGATTTTAATAATAAATACGACGTCACAACCTTCTGCTTGAGTGTAAAACATACTTGTTAAGTGTTACAAAATGGAGATAATGTTTACATCTATTTTTTATGTGTGGATATGTTTGAATAATTATCAAGCTTGCAACAGTAGCCTTTGATACAATTATTCTTAACGAAAATTAATATTTCTCTACATAAAAAAGACAACGTCTGAATTCTGGGTAACTTCAAAGCTTATAACTCCAATTGGGTTAAATTTTTGTGTGCTGGACATAGTGCAGAAACACTTGATAGAACCATGATAACCCTAACCATACTCCACATTTTCTAGTCCTTTTTCTTGTTCATCTACTTAATTACACATGTCTCCTTTATATACAAAGTACTTTAACAAATTTTATATACAAGCAATCATGATTTCTTTTTAAGCATCTGTAAAAACACAATTATCGTTAACCATAAAAAACTATTTTATCGCTCAGATATCATGACTCAACAAACATTCCTTTTGTAAAGTTTTTAGATGTTTGCATTGATGCCAAATTAAATGTTTTAAATCATGCCGACTATGTAAACTCCAAGATTTGTAGTAATTTATACGTTCTAAGATGATTATCCAATAGATTATTACCTATTGTTTTAAAATCAGCTGATTCATTGTCACGTATGTTACTCAATAATTGTATGGGGCCATTATGCTGCTTGGAAAACAAAATTTAGATGTTAAAGCAAAGTGGTAATAATTATAGCAAATTTTGGTTATAGGGCTGATTGTGAACAAATTCTAACTGTACCTTCTATATTTATATTTACCGGTCTGTATCATTCTAAGCGTAATGTCTGCAATTATACTTTACAATTGGATATTCGTTTACAAAATACTCGTTTTAAAAATAACATTTTTGTTCCATAATATCGTTTATCTAAAACTCGGGACGCTTCTGAGTTTTGAATAAAAAATTTTATAGTGCTATTCCTCACACATCTCTGGCTTACAATACTAAAGTTAAAAAGTTTCTTGTTAATAACATGTTTCATTCTTATGAAGAGTTTCTAAACTTTGATCTAGATTTAATGCAAACGTAAGAGTAATAATGTATATTTTCAATGGTTGCGTACCGTATTGTCATAAAGCATAAATAAATTTATTATTATTATTATTAACAACAGTTTGGCACAAGATTTTCCAAAAAAACAAAACAGCAAGGTGGATTAATATTACACATATGCATCCGCCTTAAGGCGTAAACTAATCCACCTAATAGGGAAGCACTAAAGATAAACACTTCTCGATAGAAACCAGAACGTTATCACCTTTGTGCAACCGACTCATAATATTGTTTCAATTCTTTGTCTTAGTTTCCTTTCTGAAACATCTTGATTCACTACAAAATCTCCTTGCAAGCTTCCTATGGCATGAATATTGTTTTAATCCGTCCTTGTCTTCGGTCATTTTGGTGTTTAGAATTGTTCTCAAGACCACCATAAACTAAAATCCTTCCTAACCGTAGTTTAATATAGTTTGTATTTAAAAAATAGTCCTTGTAGCGAGTCGAAATCCAATGAAACAGACGAGGATCATCTAGACCACGTTGGTGCTACAGTGCTTGCAAAGGTGTTGTCATTAAAGCTAAAAATTTCTTCAAACAATTAAAATGCAATGATCCAGCTACATGTCTTTTGAATAGTTGTCAATTTTGATCTTTAGCTAAAGCTATCTATAAAAGATTTGAATTACTTTCATTACCCGACGAATATTTCGTAGCTTTAGATAAATCTAACGTTTTTGGCATTACACTTGTTGCATAATGATTTTAGAAAAAAAAGTGCCAATTGTGACGGGTAAAAATGCCGGTAATACTTTTCATGTGTATTTGAACGCCCTGTATTGTACGTATTTTTCTTCTTTTTATTCTTTTTCTTTTGCTAGTGACTCAGTTTACGCTAACGAAACTTGTTTTTTTTTGGAAGTAACAATCCATTTTTGGAAATTGTGTATATTTTGTATCGGATAATTCAAAAAAGAGTTTCACAAACATTTCGTTGTGTAAATCTTGATTACATAACAGATCACATTTAACTAAATCAGAAGACCTTAATCAATTCCTTAAAATTTAGAAATAGATTGTTCGATTTCTCTAAGCTGTAGTGGTTTTCGAATTAGACTTTTCGTATTGCAATTAACATTTGATTTCTGAAATTGGCAATTATATATTTTTTGGATTAATTAATTGGAAATAGGAAATTCTAAAGTTGAATCTAAATTAGTATTCCTGTAAATTTTTGTAAAAGGTTTCGTTAAAGTAAACTGTAATGGTAGATAAGAAAAGTTCGTATTTAAAGTGTAGGATGAGATCACTCCTTGGTTCGCTTGTTTAATCAGGGCCTGTTAATTTTACTTACCGCGTTTAGTAATTGACGCCGTTTTTCTGCCGGAATATAGTATCTCAGTCCATTCGTGTATAAATAATTATCATTATCGTTTAAGGAATAAATGTATGGATGACAATTTGCACTTGAGTCGTGCACGTAGCAGTGTCAGCAGTTTTATCATGTTGTTGAGAAATATGGTGCAATATTTTGGAGACGGGAAGAAGCTTTTTTTGCGCGGTTAATTGCGCGGGAATTCTCTATTTGACTTTCGTGAGTAAGAGATGTGATGTGTGAGCTCGGGGCGTGCCTTTTTTGAATACCTGGTTAACCGAACTTTTGGAGATGTTTGTAACTAAAAGCACCCGTTTGGTGGATATTTGTGTAGACGTTCATCTCTTCCGGTTATTTATTTTGAGGTTATAGACCGTGGGGTCAATTTATGAACATTTCACTAAGTTTTGTGTTTATCTTAGTGCATCTTAGTGGTGGTTCGAGGTCGCGCTTAAAGCGGATTTATATTACCGAATGAAACCCTTGTGAAGGCACAACGTTTTGTTTCCCCCGTAAAAGAAAATCAGTTGCAACATCATTTTAATAATTAAACAGACTTGTGAATAGAGCTACCGGTTTAATTGAACATTAAAGTGTAAATGTCTCTTGTAAAAGCTACCCCTTTTGTGCACATAAACTATATACCGTACTGACCAATTAAGATAAACGTATCGCTATCGAAATTAAGGCTGGGAAATTGCCGTATTGGTTTTCCGATCGAGGACATTCTACCGGTATCCTGGACCGGTTCTCGTTGCTTTCGTCGTTGACCGGTGGAGAAGGTAACGCAATATTGTACGTTATTGTGAATGCTTTATCATAACTTTGTCTGTAACCTTGGTGGTGAAATTATTGGTTGACGAGCGAATAAACGCAGTCGTTTTTTTTTGTTGTTATTTTTGCAGTAATTGATGCTCTCATGTTAATCTCAATTTAAAGGTTAACGAACTGATTTTATTTGCGATATCTCTGGTATTTTGTTTTTTTTTTAATTATTTATCTAAATGTACGGCAAATTTATGTATATGAACATTTCGCATGGTAAAATTGATTTTTAGTGACCAATTGGTTACGTATTGTTCTGAAATTATTCATGTTTAGATAGTGCTATTTCCGTAGCTTAAAATCAAAGGCCACTTGGTAAGCTTAAAAGGTTGATTCATGTTAAAAGTAACCAGTGGTAATTTCCTACAATTGAAGCATTCATACAGTTTTTTTTTTAGTTTTATTAAATATTTTAAACGACGTTTATCTAGTTTATGTCTAATTATTTTAGTTTGGAGTTCAATTAATGACAGAGCTTTAAAGATGAGTAGTATTTAATTTGAGTTAATAAGATTTAACCGTAACATTTAACGTTCATTATTTTTTTTATTGTGTTTGAATTGTTTTGTTCACAAGCGTTGGGGGTAACACAACGAAATATTATGCTAAAGCCATTGAAACCCAACGGCTGATTTGCGCCCACGCTATTTTGGTATTTGAGCGTTTCGAAGCATCTCCGACGAGCACCTGGAGGTAGCCAATGTAAGGTCAGTGAGATCTTTTGACTGTTGAAGGATGATTCATGTACGTGTGTCCACATGTATTCTTACCGATATCGTCTTAATAACATTCTGGCGCCCTTTTACTTAACTTTATTCTAATTGCGACAATACGACTAACCACCTTCAGTATTTTTAAATTCAAAAACACGCCCACGCCTTCTGTCCCACCGAGCTAGTCCGGTCCACCCTAATTGTCTGTTACCAGCCGTTTTAGTTTCATTTTCGTCGTAACAGATACGGCTAACTGCCGCCAACTCAGTGGATGGAGGTGGGGTAGATGTTATTCTGCGTGCGAGGTGAATAGAAATGCCATTAATTAATATCGAAAAAGCAATTAATTGAAGATCGCCAGTTTGTATAAATTTAACACATAAATACACCCTAGTACTCCACAGAAACGTTTAATACTAACAACACTTGCTTACCTTTCCTCGTGTTCAACTAAACGGATCAGCAATGGTGCTCCTGGACTGGTGCCATCTATAAAAGGGCGTAAAGATAGTAGCACGTGATAATAAGTTATGGCAAGCATGCGGGGTGATCAATTGTCTAACAAATACCTCCATATTCACAAACCTTAATTTTAACTATAGCTTTATAGCTTTATTTGCAATAAATGCACGATATCAATGATATCGTAAAATATCGGAAAACAACACCTAATGCTTTGTCTAAATAGTAAACAAGAAAGTCACTGTATCAAAAATAAATTGCCTGAGGCCTTAAACAAATTTATCACTATGAGTTGAGCGGAAATCACACAAACTTATAATCGAAACAATAGGCTGAAAAGTTCTATTAACATACCTATATTACAATTAAAGTATCACTTCATACATGGGCTTTGTACGCAAAATCCTTACTTAAAATTTCTAACTGTAATTTTTATTGAACCTTGCACGATCAAAGTAATAATTTAACAAATTACTGTTTCCAAATCTAATACACTCGTATCACTCTTGTCGCAACATGAAAATAGATATTTAAAATAAACTGGCCAAATAGTGAAAGCGTAAATACGAATACGCAACAAAGAAATAATAATAAATGAACACGGTGAAAATGCTCCTGTAAATAGAATTTCTGTAATCAATGAAATTATATTAACACGCCTGAAGGATGTTTGCTCAAATTACAAAACACAAGTGCTGTCCACCTGTTTCAAGATAAACACAGAAATGTCAATAAAATAAACACACTAGATTACCTCAGGTCTGCAGTTATTAACAGATTTCTTTTCTTCCAAAATCAGAGCTACAGGACACAGAAATGTTATTACTCTCGTTATAATTGGTCCTTATAACTGATTGTAAGCACTAATGTAAATAATCGGACGTTATTTTAATTACACTTTCTCCGATGTGCACTAGCAAACTAACAGCAAAGTATTTAACTCTAGTCCAAGTGTCCTTTATTTATTGTTTCATGAACCCTTTAACGCGCAAAAGTCTGGGACTTGAAAAAGTAACAATTTGATGTTATTTACGACTCCTTGGGCTTATAAGGTTATACTTTTTGGTATCAATATGTCAAAATGTCAAAATGGGTGATACATTTGAGTAAATGGTATCACATTAACTTCTCTGGTACTACTTAGGATTTTTGCAAAAATTGCTTGTCAACCAGAAAAAGAATAGTCGCACACGAAGTAAAATTCTTTATTAAATTCGAATGTAAAGATTACAGTAGAAACATACATGTGCATAAGGTTAGATATGAATAAAATGTGTTGTGCAAGTTTCCATGAAGATTGAGCACAATATAAAACTTCATATCAATTTATCTTTTATGAAATGGGATAAAGCACTCAAGGCACAAAGCAACATTGCGCTCTATGCAAATTATGTTTGATCGTTGTTGTTTGGTTTTTGTGCTACAGGAGCAGCACCGTCTTCTCGACCCCTTTCCAGCAAGATGATTTCCAACGTTGTTCAGTCGAACTGCATTTTCAGTAACAGCTGTGCCTTGAGGATTGTTTCTGTTTCTTCCTCTGTCAGTTTGGGCTCGCTTCTGTCTGAATAATCTTCTATTAGTTGCGAGGCCAACGGTGAACGAAAGTCCAGATGGGATAAAGGCCTCCCATATGTACGTTATAGTCGCCCACAGCTACAAGACACCTTACTGATTGCCAGGTGCCATCCCTCTGTGTCCTCAGTGCTCGCGTTGATTCTAAAGGATTGTGTATTGTACTTATGATATGTGTATAAAGTTAGATATGAATGAAATGTGCTGGACAAGTTCCCATGAACATTGAGCACAATATAAAATCTCATATCAATTTAGCTTTTATGAAATGGGATAAAGCACTCAAGGCACAAAGCAACATTGCACTTTATGCAAATTATGTTTGTTCGTTGTTGTTTGGTCTTTGTGCTACAGGAACAGCACCGTCTTCTCGACCCCTTTCCAGGAAGATGCTTTCCAACGTTGTTCAGTCGAACTGCATTTTTAACGACAACTCTTCCTTGAGGATTGTTTCATTTTCTTCCTATGTCAGTTTGGGATAGGTAGCTAGGCTTGCTTGAGTAATCTCCTATTAGGTGCGAGGCCAACGGTGAACGAAAGTCCAGATGAGATAAAGGCCTCCCATATATACGTTATAGTCACCCACAGCTACAGGACACTTTACTGATTGCCAGGTGACATCCCTCTGTGTCCTCAGAACTCGCGTTGATTCTGAAGGATTGTGTATTGTACTTATGACTGCCACAGATTTCTTGCCTCTATCTTTCCACTTGGATATAGACACAAGTAACAACCCAAACTTTAAAGCCACGTTTCACTGGTTTCATGGGCACGTATTGCTTGAATGTGCTGCGCCCCTTGTACTTCACCATAGATTCGTCTATTGACAAATTTCTTGATGGGTCAAATAGCAGTTTTAATCTTTTGGTGACGTATTCCAAAAATGGTCTAATTTTATAGAGTCTGTCATAATCGGGTTCGCCTTTTTGTTTTCATAGGTCGTTATTATTCAAGTGCAAATGTCGGATAATGGTTAGGAAGCGTTTTAGAGGCATCACACCTCGAATTCGAGCTACACTAAAATTACAATCGGTACTGGAATAGTGTCGCATACTAGAGAGATTGTGAAACTCCATTATTATCAGAATCCCGATAAAAACTTTTAGTTCTTTCATTGATAAGTTTAGATTCTTGCTTCTCTGGGTCGCATACACGTTAGACTGATCTACATGATATTGCAAGAATATTGGTGATAAGACGGTAGGAAACATTTGAAGGGGGATATTGATGTCTACTTGGCATTGCCTCGATATTCCAAATGGTTGATCAAAATCGAAACTATCAAATTTCCCAGGCGTCTTGAATGTTTTACTCCACGAAAAAGTCTCATCATCAGAGTTACTTTCGTCGTCTTCATTGTCGCTCGAGCTTTCCACAGGAGTTGGTGCAATATTATCATCTTCATCTAAATTCATGCTTGCCCCAACGTCTTCGTCCTCGTTATCAAAATTTGAAATATCTAGTGAAGCTCCATCGTCGGCATCCTCATCACTCTCAGTATTTAAATCTTAGACCATTTCGTCAGTAATTTCACTTGGGAGGTAAGTTACGTCTGACGGATCTTCCAAATTGTAGAATCTTTTCGTACCCATTTTGCATGAAAATGGCGGTAAAAATCCGCGGTATATAAACATTTATAAACAAAGTATAAGAACCGACAGGTTCTACAACCCAGTTCTAAACTACTATTTTCAATCAAAAACTACGTAATTTTTACAAAGAACACTATATATTACCTTCGTCAAAAGGAGTACCTGAAAATTGATAACGAAATGTGGAAGCCCACTTATTTGTTATTAGAATACCAAATTTGTAGACCTCAAGTCCTCAGTTTTATAAAAACTCTATTTTTACGTAAACCTTGTAAATCGGTAATTATAACCTCAAATTACAGTTGTTACAAAAAAATCGTGATTTTTTTAATGTTTCAAATACCAAAACAAGCTAATAATGATTTACAGTATGTAATACGTAATAAACTTACCTCAGAACTCAAAATAATTGTGAACTGGTCACAAAAACTACAAAAAATTAATTAAAAAAATGATTCACCGATACACCTCCTTCCATGCACATTGGTACAACTGTGTACCACATTTTACGTTTTAAACGTAGATGGCGCAGATGCAAAAAAAAGTCTTGAATATTTGTACCAAGGAGCCTTGGTTACTTAGGCATAAGGGTCATTTTCAATGGATAACAGTGTACCGGTTGAGCTCTAAATCAAGTGGTACGTATTTGTACCAGAGTCCTATAAAGGGTTAACACAACTACTTAATTATACGTAAACCTTCTTTATATAAAAAGTAATAAAAAATAATTCCGATTTAAGGGGTAAACAAACCTACGGTATAGGGAAGCACTAAAGATAAATACTTCTCGGTTGAAACGAGAACCTTAATGCCAATTGACGAAACAAGGCGATTGAACTCTAACTATAAATCTATAATTAGTGAAAAGGTAACTTCCTTAACGACATCTTCAGTAAATTACCGGAAACTGGCAGGTATTCTTCGCGCGCACTACCTTGCTACTTCACCAAGTAAAGCTAACTAACAAAAAAACCTCTTACCCCACTATTCTTCATGTCATATAACCCAAATAAATCTTCAACGAACGCTTGATTTAACAGTTTTATTTGTTAACAAAATTGGTAGAATATTCTATACGTGGACTCAAATTAAACGCTGTACAAATTCACAATATTATTCACGATAAGCTTACATAGTGGCAGTTCTTACAAATAATATAGCAAACAATCCCACGACGACAACACTTTATAATCATGTTTCTTAGAACCGTTTACAGTAATGATTATTATCCTTATGAAAACTAACATAACAAAAATAATATTCGCGGAATATAATAACTGGCCCAGATGGTATCCCAACTATTGTTTTACAGAAATTGCTACATTTTAATATGTAAACTAATACTACGATTTTTAATCTAGCCCATATATGATCCGATAAGCAAAAGGTAAGTTGTAACAACCCATTTTGAGTTGTATTAAAATATACCGTAATTTATGGTCTTCATTCATTTAGCTGTAAATATAAGAAAAAAGTTTTTAATTATTATTGAAATATAGGTATGTGGTAGGCAACTTAATTTGCATTTTGGTGTAACCTAAGTGAATATCTTCTTAAAAGTTCATACTCCCACTTCTTTAAATTATTTTTTTCTGCTAATATCTTCGCGCAACGCGTCATCATCCAACTTCCTAATCGTCCATTTTTTCACTTTTTGTGGTACGCTGTTAGATGCAGAAAGCCATTTTTTTGGGTTTCCACCTAAATTTTGTAAAAAGTGCCATTGATTTAATGGTAAGATATATTTAACTCGTAATATTGAAATTTAAAACACTTGTTCTTTGCACTTTTAATTACCTCTTAATTATACTTTTACGTACGCTTTCATTTTATGATTTCGTTTTGCTTTTAATGCATATCTAAATTTTGACATTTTTTTAAATGAACTTTCGAAAAAAAAAACGGATTATTCAAGTTCATGAAGATAAATTTATAAGAAGGAACATTCAACTTTTGGTATGGTTAACAACGTACAGCATTGTTATTACGAGATGACATATTGGTGCAAATGTGACATCACCTTTGGTTTACATTTCCGTAATCGTTTAGATACCAGAGGTTATTAAATAGTTTGTGAACAAAATTTCACAAATAGGTATTTATATCCATAATTTAGTAATTTAAGGCTATTACAATTAGTTTTTAAGATATATTTTAGATAATTCTAAATTTAACTGTTAATAAACACAGTTTGTATATTTTTTATTTTTACATTTTGATAAAATTTTTATTGTAAACCTCGGTTTAGTTATTCCGAGCATAATTAAAAAAATAACTTGGCGTCCGAGATCATAGTGTTACATTACAGTTTTTTTTTCCTATTGATGTAAAGGCATTATTAATGGTGAACGGGTTGTATCTCGAGTTAGTTTAACGATTTGTTATGAGAACTTTTTACAATCAATTTATTTATTATTAAATTATTTTTAGTAAAAAAACTTAGTTATGTTGACAAACAAATGTATTTTAATTTTAAACAAATTACAATTTTTCATCAATTAAGTAAAAAGGATAGTTTGGGCGTCTTCAAAAACAATAAGATGTAAAAATGGCTTATACCACTGCAACAAATAAGTTCAAATACGTATGTTAGTCAATGACTTACCAAAAATTCATAGGATAATTTACATACAAGTATTTCAAATCTTAGGTCTGTGACTAAAATCAGTACAGATCTAACTCTAACAGCCTTTTCAGAAATAGTCAACACAAAAAGTTAAATGCAATAGTTCGTTATACAAATATTCTATAAAGAATACTCACAACATGAAAATTTTACAGTTATTGAGTGCCGGGTTGTACAAAAAATAATAAATAATTAAATCTCCATATGGGGGGGCATTGTTTGTGGTAATTATGTGTCTTACCTAATTAAATAGAGTTTGGAAATTAACAACAATTTTATTTCTTAGAATCAATTTATAATTCTTATTATTTTAGGAAAGGATTCCGGCTAATAATTATAAATATTATCTCAGTAATTTGAATACTGTATCATCTGGGTTCGGTTTTCGGAGCTGTCCTTCCTCTCGAATCTCTCGCTGGTGTGAAGTTACTAATGTGTTGATTATTAAATTAATTTTACATGTAAGTGGAAATTTTCCGTCCCAGGATTGATGTTACAATAGGTGTGATGAACTAAAAATGTTTTAATTTTATTTTAAGACTGTGGGATTAAGCCCTGCTAGGTTTGAAAAGAATTTTAAGAATATTTTCAGTTTTTGAAAAACAAGTCGGCCTTGACAGTGAAGCGAAAACTATTTTCTTTTAAGGTAAAGTACCCTTTCTGTTCATGATGCGGTAAAATTTGACTAAGAAGACTTGTTTATAATCAGTAATTATGGTGTTATACAAAATTTCAGGAATATCTATATACTTTACCTACTTTTCAACGTAATCCCCGCCAATGTTAAGGTACTTATCGTAGCGAGGCACAAGCTTCTATGTACCCTCTTCTTGATAGGTACAATCCAAATTTCTAAAAAACTGCCATACTTCATGTTGAAGTTCGTCGTCGTTTTCAAACCTTTTACCCGACAAATGAGTTTTTAACGGCCCAAACAAATGAAAATCAGAAGTAGCCAGATCTGGACTATGGCGCGGATGGATAATAACTTCCTAATTGTGTTTCTGAAGCTAAACCTTCGTCTGAGCTGAGGAATGCGGACTTGCATTGTCATGCAACAATCTGATTCCTTTTGCCAACGTTCCTCTTCGTTTCTGTCGAATGGATTGATGTAGATTTTTCGATAATTTGACTATAAATATCGCTGTTGATTGTCATTTTCGGTGCAAAATGCCTTGCATACCCCAGCACACAGTTGCCATTGTCTTTTTTTTTGCAGACTGCTGAACTTTAAATTCTTTCGGTGTTGGTGAACTCACATGCTTCCACATCATCGAGTATTTTTTTGATTCGGGATTATGGTGGTGTACCTATGTTTCGTTTCCTGTAACTATAGACTCTAGAAATACGTATTCCTGATTATAACGCGTTAAAAGTTCCATTGCCGCCACCATTCGTTGCATTTTTTTTTGTGTTAGTCGGTCAACAATTTTGGTACCGATCTTGCGGTAAATTTTCGATAGTCTGATTGAGATACGATTCCTTAAACAGAACTTTTAGGGAATGCCGGTCAGTAGAGCAATTTCCGTATTTTCAACCTACGATCTTCTCGAATCGGTGTGTCGACCTTTAATTGATTCTCATCCGTTTTTGTTGTTGATGGTTTTCGTGGCAAACCTTCCGGATCATCGTTCTATTTGTGCACTCACTTTTGAACAGCTGACACCAAACATAAACTTGTTTTCCACTCATAATCCCTTCTTCGTATATGTTCTCTATGTTTTTATGAATTTCGATAGGTGTTTCATTATTTGCAAGCAAACAACGAATGACCGCTCGCACTTCTAATTTGGAGTAAGTGTGGATTGGAAGTAACATTTTGCGACTGTCACTAAGTAAGCTGTACATAACCTAAAACAACGATAATAGCCTGATCGGAGCAACGTAGGCGGTGTGCGGCGCAAACATACCTTAGTAACCAGGCATCCTCGTATACATATATATATATATATATATATATATATATATATATATATATATATATATATATATATATATATATATATATATATATATATATATATATATATATATATATATATATATATATATATATAAAACTGCTCCACATAAGTTAGGGATGTTATAGAAAATTTGATTTTTCAAAAAAAAAAAATTTTTTTGCAAAGACGATTTTAAGCTACTTGGTTTTTAAGTGCTTGTTTTTTATTATAAAAAAGTTTACAAACTAAAAAAAAAATTAAACAAACTGATCCCAATCATGCTTTATCGGATTTAAATCAGGCGATTGAGTAGTTAAAGCTAAATGAGGAATTCCATTGGTTTTAATTGCATCCATAACTGCCATGGATCGGTGTGGACAAAAAAAAGGAAACCAGAACCCACAGCAGCAGGAAACTCTGGGACAATGATTTTGATCACCTGATTCAAGTGTACTTCTGAATTCATGTTTCCCGGAATAACCAGCAAGTCGATACGGCCATCATAACAAATGCCTCCTTATACACAAACAGTGCCTCCTTTGAAAGAGTGAACTTGTACTGATCGCCGCTGTCTTGGCACCAAAGGTTGTGTACAGACACGCGTTCGATGACTATCTGAAAAACGACTATATCTCGATTCATCAGTGAACAGTACCAACTTCCACTCTTCAGTCCAATTGACCCGCTCTCTTGCCCATTCTAATCTTTGTCGCCTATGTTCGCAAGTCAATGGCACACCTCCAAAAAATCATCTAGAAAGTAAATTGACGTCCCAAAAACGTCTTCTGACAGTTTCAGCTCATTTTAATGTTTCTGTGGCCTCTGCGAGCCTCCTACTCAGCATTCAACATGTGCTCAAAGGTTCTAGAAGTGGTGACACATCGGTCTTCAGCAGGGGTAGTTATTGATGGGCGCCCAATTCTAGGTCTTTCTTCAACAGATCCAGTTTCTCGATAACGGTTAAAAAGTCTAGAAATGACACTTTGGGTAACTTGAAAAAAAGTTGCTACGTCACTTTGTGGTTGACTACCCTGTAGCAAACCAATAGCTCTATTTGCTTCGTCAGATATTAATTTACGTCTAGGCATTAGGAATTATCGACGCACAGAATTTTGATACCAAATTTGCACAATAAGTCAACAAATTGACAAGTAAACCAAACAAACAATTGATTGATTAGAACGTGTTAGAAAGGAAAGAACTTCTACTGCCGTTGTAACGGTATAAACGGGTGGTAGAACGGGATTACAGATAAATTCGCCTTTTTGCCCCGACTAGCCAGCGTATGGGTGTAGGTCAGATGTTAAAAAAAAATTGCACATCCAGAATAGTAAATCTTACGTAAGTCACAATAGGGGTTGAAGACAAAATCGAGGGTTTGGGCGCCAGAATGTTTGGTAGTCGAAATAAGGGTTATCGTGCCAAAATTACGAGTACATAGCGTGTCTAAACATACAAAAAACATACGCTTACCTATCCGTAATCAATTCCAGGTGTGCTGGACAGCAACTCAGCAAACTACCTGAAATCGGGCTTCAAAAAACACTGCACGCTTGTCAAATAAAGCGTGATAAAGACTCAATAAATTTACGTTACTACACCTCAGTGTAAATAATTAGGCATTAACTAATAATCAAAACAAAACAAAAAAATCTATAAAATGAACTCTAAATGAATTAATACTCAACTAAAAAAATCAAATAAAAGACTAAATATTAAGAATGCTATTACTCAATAAAATCAAAAAAACTAACTTCGTTACGTTAAAAACTAAAACGCCGGTAATTTGTAATTTGCAAAAAAAAACTCTTATGTAACACAAAAGGGTTTCCATAGAAATTAAACACATTTATAAAACCTAACAAAACTATAATAAAATAATAAAAATAATAAATATAAAAAAAATGTAAACATACGATAATGCGTATAAACGAAAAAAAATACAAACACTTAAAAGGCGACAGGATGTCTGATCAGAATACTGCTTTTACGCCAGTCTAAATCGTTTAACCTATATTTATAATTCGTGGATAATATACCCACACTACAATAGGGTCGATTGCCCTTTAATACTAAAATAAAAAAAGTGTGAAGGCGGAGCGTCAAAACTATAATTAATTACGCTAAACAGATTCAAACAACAACTTACTTTAACAAAAAAAAAGAAAATGACCCCGCTTTCAAACCTTGATCAACACATAAAAAAAAATAAATCGAAACACACAAAAAATCTTGAAATATTCAATAAAAAAACAATATTATGTTACCTTAATGGTCTAGAATTACACCTCTTCTGTGTTACAATGTAAGTGGAAGATAACCAGGTGGTCGGTTACGGCTATGACGGAAATGAAATCTTCCTGGTCTAGCAAAATGATGAATGAAATGTTGACTATTGTTCTATGATACACAAACAATTCTTGGATTGATTCGCGTTAAATTGTTATTGCATAAATTCAAAACTTCTTTTAAAATAAAAATAATTTGAGCGTTCACAATTACTTGATAACTTTTAGCTTTTAATTGGTTTTATTTCCACTAATAATCCAAAATGTTAATAACTTGCTTTAATTAAATATAATTTTTAATGTATTGCGAAAGTTTCTTTATCTTTAAATACGCTTTGTACGATAAATAAGAGGCACTTGGAAGAACGATGATGTTAATATCCGCAGAAGCGATATAAACCAAAGAGGTCACTGAAGCACTATACAACACGACGATGTCCTCTAGGTAACTTTACGTAAAACCGAAATCGGCACTAGGTATAATCCTTTGGTGATGAACAATTTTAATAAATATCTTTCACAGGTAATCTTCAGGAGTAGCTAAACTACCCTTACTACACAAAAAAAGTACGTTCGTTAAACACCACAAGGTCCCAAAATATCAACGTTCTAAACCACCCCTTAAAGCGTAACACTAAACGGCAACGTATACTACTCGAAAACACGATCAGTTTCAGAATCCCAAAAACTATTAACAAATTCCATCTTTGAATTTTGAATCCCACTACTCATAAAAACTCTTATCTAATTTAATTCCACCAATTAAAAAACGGAAGGGGAAAATAAGGTACCCCGATACACAAATTCGTTTCCGTCCGTAAGGACTCGGTAAATTTTCAAAAACTTAAACGTCAGCCAAAGTATCCTGTACAGCCTCTCTATGTTTACCTTAAAGTACGAACAATAAGGCCCACATGCAATCTCTATGGCTCAAAACCAGCGTATTCACTATTACACTGAACAACTATACTTAAGCGTCTTTATGTCGCTAACATGACATCATACACAGATAAGCCTATACTCTTTCTATAAATTACGTCATTTTTACAAAACTTTCTATTATGTTTTACGGAAATCCAACGAAATAAACCTTAATTAAACTTAGAAACAACTATTTACAAAAAAGCGTTAATCAAACTTCTATAAACGGGAAATAATAAGGAAAAACAACCTAAATTACAAAAAAAAATTCACAAACTAAGAATCTAAAGCTCACCATACACCTCCATCCCTAAAGGTCGTTACACACGTTAAAACAAATTCACTATAAAACTAAACTTGACAAAAAAAAAATATATGTATATACGGCATCTAACTAAGCGAATAAAACTACAAACAAAATTACCCAATACGTATACAGGGTGTTCAAAATACCCTGACACCGTCTACTTGCAATATAATGCTACATTTATCCGTATGTCATAGATATGACATAACTTTAGTAAAGTATCAAAAATGACAAAAATTTGAAAATTAAAAAATTCTGCAGATTTTCGTATGTTTCCTTAACTTATGTGGAGCAGTTTATATATATATATATATATATATATATATATATATATATATATATATATATATATATATATATATATATATGTATGTAAACAGAATTAGTTGAGGTTATAATTAAACCATTAAACGTTTGTTCAGATTTAATGCATGTTTCGAAACTACAAAGAACGTTATTTAAACGTAGTAGATAGAAATGAAAATTTTGTTTGTACATATAATTATTAGACGCGGCCGTGAAAGTAACTGATGAATACAATTAATGCATTCTAGTGAAACGTTATCAGAGGAAATCGTAGTCGGGATTACTGATTAATCCCTCAATGAATCAAATAATCAAGTTGTAATTAGTATGCATATGTTTACGAAATGTTATCAATTATTGAATGGAAAATGTTATATATTGAAATGAATGTTTGAATCTTATGTAAAGAGCAAAATCGGTTATTTTTACCGCGGCCATAGCTCCAATCAGTGGGTGGGGCGTGAGGTCTTTTAATTAAAGCGGATCGATTGCTATCAGAGGTTTGACATTAACTAATAAACAATAAAAGCTTTGGTACATATATCGCCATATAAATTTTATAAAGCTATATACACACGCTTATACTACGTGACTAACAATAAACAAATAAAAAATATTACCTAACCAAAACGAAACAGCTTCTTTTAAAAACTAACCAAATGAATTAATAAATTGTACGGAAGCTTCTGGTTCCTGATACTCTAGGCGTCTCTCTCTCCGCTAGGGAATTTCAACTGCTCTCCTTGTGGTAGCTTCGAAAATAATATTAACGGTACAGTTAAAATAATATATTTAAACGAAGATAAACTAAAGCAAATTCCGCTTAAAGAAAATAGAGAGAAATCCATAAATATTTTAATTACGTCCCTGACTAGTGGTTCATAGGAGTTTACAAGTTTTGCGGTTAACCATTGTGACATAACATTTAACTTCTCGTTGAAATAAATTGAAAGATATAGAAGCAGAGGTAAATGTCTTATACCAGGAATATCTGGGTCAGAAAGAAGACCAATAATTTTAAGCTTGAATAACAGCTTGCGTATATCTAAACAGTAGAATTATGGTATTATTTTACTATCTAACGTGCCTTATTTTATTAACAAGAACTGCTCAAACTAGAGTTTTATAACTATTTAAAGAAAATTAGAATGTATTCTAGTTTTTGTTAACTAGTAGAATGAGAGGGTTTCTGTGTTCTTTCAGGTATCTTTATCCGTATTTTATGATGTGCTGGTGGAAATAGGTAGCTGCTTAATTTAAAGGGTTATTTACACAAGGAAGTTTGATAGTGGACATTTTTGTTTTGAATGTGTTTGTGAGGCAACGATTTATTCTTTTACTGGGGTTATGTGTCGTTCGTAACTGCCTTAGGTAAGAATGTTTTGGTGGTGGAGGAGGAAAATGTTGCCCGATGAATTTTGTAAGGTATCTAAACCTTCAGGAACGGTTAGTTTACTGGAATATTTATATTTTTATACTGGCGGGCTGGATAAACTAAACTTTTGTGTAACTTGCTGTCAAAGAATGCTTCATGTTGAAATGTTTGTTTAATCTGGGTTTTTATCTCGAAGTGCGATACAGGAAGGATTCGGGTTCAGAACTTCACAAAAGTAGTAGATTTAAAAAAAACGAGCAATTACTTTAAGTGAGAGAACTTTAATACTCACTTTTATTTACGTAATTCCTACGGACTGAAACTTTATGACAGAAATAATGATCGTATTTCGGTGTGGCTAATCGCTTCGTTTCCGACGACACTGCAGTTATGTAAGCTGCTTGGGGTGGCATGTAAGTGTGGGTTTATGTGTAATTATGTAATTAGCGTAGGATAGCAGACCAGGCCAGATAGTACCGCTGCGCTTTCTAGCGGGCACAGTGGGCTCGACAGAAATTAGACAGGCATCCTTTCTGTACCACTGTGTAACTAGACAAAGACACCGGGAATTAAACTCCCGGTTTCCACAGGTCTTTGTGTAGACGTCGGAGTGGTTAAAATTTATCGTTTGAAAGTCTACAGTTTTACTAAAATTGATTAATTAACGAATAATTAATTAAAAAAGTTGGTAATGGGTAGGGCTCTTTACATTCCCGAAGGATGTTATGGGATATAGTGTTTTTGCTCACGTGGTGTGCACTATGTAAAAATGAATGTTGGCGATCAGGATAATAATTATAATTGATGTACACAGGTGGAATGTAACGATATAATGGTGGAATGGAAATGAGATAATGAAAATGAGGGTGTGGAAGGTGGTTGGTGTACTTTGTTATCTAGGTAGAGAAGTAGGACCGGGCTGGAGTATACCGGAAAAGGTAAAACGTGCACTAATGGTTTTCTGGTGGTGGTAGTAGAGGTGAAATTTTTTGTATTTTTGTAAGGAAGTGCGTGAGAGGAGAGGGGACGGTATAACTATATAGAGAAATCCCTTATATTCAAGAAATTACCAACCCTGGGCAGAAAGTGTACTGAAATTGATGGGGGAAGGAGGATCTCGAGAATTGTTCTTTGGAGAAAGCAATATAG
Organism: Vesta saturnalis; assembly: GCA_036346205.1. Classification (NCBI taxonomy): domain Eukaryota; kingdom Metazoa; phylum Arthropoda; class Insecta; order Coleoptera; family Lampyridae; genus Vesta; species Vesta saturnalis. The sequence goes on along the minus strand of JARFJB010002385.1, from coordinate 2,452,854 downwards.
ATCCCTTTGCACTATTATTTATACTGCGTGACAGCAATCCGCGTTGGAAAAAACGGTACTAAATAATCCTTATATATTTACCGGGTACGCACACCGTCGAAGTATATTAAGAATCGTTTTCCAGTTTACTTGTTTGAAGAGAGTAGGACTTAGGTACTACGCAAGAAGCATGCGTGCATAATTAATAACAGGTACGGGTATCGGGAAATAAATTAAAATCGGGCATGGTTAAGAATCGAGACACAAAAGAAGCACTCACTATTAAGGGCAGGGCACCAGATAATATTCGTAAGAATAAGAATACAAGTAAAAAATGTTTTGAGGAGCGGTCGGTCGGGTGTTTTGGGGAACTTGACGGGAATCGGAAAGGCGTGTGCAACTGGTAGAATTTATAAACAATACGGAACTGCAGTTCCAGAAATAAGAAGTAAAAAGGTTTTGATAGGAAATTATTTGCTAGAATAGGAAAATTAATGAGGAATAATTTTTGGATCATTACAAGTGTAGGTAGGTCTTTAGATAAAGATTGAATATTTAAACAAACAATTCAATAAGCTGATATAAACATTACAAGAGTATGTCATTGTCTTGCCAGAAATTACTGTTTAATTAATGTATGCTAAAAAAATTTTGAAGCTTTGAAGCTTTTCCAAAGGTGAATACAAGATTTTAGTTGTCGAGCTTCAATATAACGTCATCGTTGTTTGGTTTAACCCAAAAATAAATAACATCATTCGTATCACTTACCGGCATAAATTGTTAGAGGCAATGTTGTTTTGTACATTAAAAATTATTATTAATTTTATTAAATACATAAATAAAAAAATTACCTCGAGTAGGATTTGAACCTACCACCTGTACTTTGCTAGAGTACCGCGCTAACCAACTGCGCCATCAAGGTTCAAGCCCCAATCGATGTAAATTTTGTCATTATGTATGTAGAACTGATGTAAATTTTACAACGTTATTGACGCATATACTAAAACAACGTCTTGACGGTTATATACATTTTTATGCTGTGATGTAACTCCATGGTATTTCTCTGGGCCATTGTTTCATGCCACCAGTACTTCGCTTAAGTGTTCTGCTTTTAATTTCGGTGAATGTGGAAGGCACTTATTTAATTACGGGTAATGTTATCTCTGACGGATATTTTCTTGTCGTGTGCATAATATATTATTAACAATTCGTAGAGTATTAGATTGTAATTTAAAGATCTTGGCGTTCGTATCTGTAACATATAATAGTAAGCACTATGGTTATCCCAAAAATCGAAATCCCATTATGAATAAACGGTTTTTGCGGATGTGTCCATGTAAGCGTGTGTGTGCATGTGCGTGTGCGTTTGCGTGCCACGTGGCGTGCATTGCATGAGCGGGTGCGTGTGTGCGTGAGCGTCTGCTTGTTTATCTGTGAGTGTATGCGCATAGGTGAGACTGCGTGTTATTGCGTGTGTGAGGGTGTATGTGGTTGTGTTCGTGCACGTTTGCGTGGACACGTGTGTGTGCATGTGCGTGTTTGTCTGTGTATGTATGCTTATGGGTCGTTGTGCGTGTTCTTGTGCGTGTGCGTGTGTGCGCCTGTGTGTGTGCGTTTGTGGGTGTGCGTGTGTGTGTATGTGTGAGTGAGTGTGACTGTGAGTGTGAGTGTGAGTGTGAGTGTGAGTGGGAGTGTGAGTGTGAGTGTGAGTGTGAGTGTGAGTGTGAGTGTGAGTGTGAGTGTGAGTGAGTGTGAGTGTGAGTGTGAGTGTGAGGTGAGTGTGAGTGTGAGTGTGAGTGTGAGTGTGAGTGTGAGTGTGAGTGTGAGTGTGAGTGTGAGTGTGAGTGTGAGTGTGAGGGTCAGTGTGAGTGTGAGTGTATGTGAGAGTGAGTGTGAGGGTCAGTGTGAGTGTGAGTGTGTGTGAGAGTGAGTGCGTGTATATGTGTCTGTGTATGTGTGCATGAGTGTATGTGTGTGTAGGTATGTGTGTGTATCTACTCATTTTTTAGAAGAAAGTATAAAAACTAGAAAACTGACATTTGGAATCTGCTGCTCTAATCAAATTTGTATATCTCTGCAAGAAAGACTTGTTTGTACCCTTAGAATTATGGATAGTTTGTATCGCTCATTATCGGTTTCAACATGTTTCTCAAAAACTGCTTTAATGATTTTAATTGATATATGATTTGATTACTACAAAGCTCACTGTAACATAGGATATGCGATCTATCTGAGAATACTCATACAAGGGTAGTTGGTCTTCTTGTTAAGTTATATTTTTTAATGCAAAAGAAAAAAGCTGCGATATCCGCAGTGGTGTTGAAACACCCCTTAGTGTGTTTTATAACTGCATAAAAAATACAGATGAATAAGATCGTTTAAGAGTAACTCTTTTTTGCCCACTAATCTTGACTCATTTCAAAAATATTACGGAATTGTCGTGGCAACATTGTTTGCAAGTGAAATTATTGGTATCAACTATTACTAATTAAATAATAGTTATAATAATACTTGTATACTTTTTAGGTGCTATTTGAGTAAAAACTGACATGGCCGCTACAGATATTTGTTCTCGAAAGTGCTTTTGTGGAAATAAATGAAAGGAATATTGTTGTCCTCAAACCGTGGTTGTCGATAAAACTGTTATTGTTGCGTAGAAATTGGTTGTGTACTTGGACTATTTATTAAATTAATACAATACACGTTTGTTAAAATTAAGGTTGAGTTTCTTTTAAGTGTTGGATTGATCTAGTAAAGAAACAGTTTACAGATGCTAAAAGGGTGTTAACCTTTTCTTTATTCATGTTTGTCAATTTAGACTTGCTGATTGTCACATTCTAATTTGAGTATTCTTATTTGGTAGTAAAAGTTAATTTAAATCTGATTTCAATGTGTTTGGTATTCAGTTATTCTTTTGTAGTAATAATATCCAAAGGCGAGTTTAAAAAAATCTTAAGTCCGGAAATGCCGAAAGGTGGGAGCTGTGTTTTGGTATTTGGAGCATTACGTTTTAGATTCAACCTAGGAAATTAGTGTAGACTCCGAAACATAGGTGGTGGCACAAATTAAAATCCGCGACCATAAATTTTTAATATGTGGTTTAGTTTATTTGCTGACATCAACAGGTGCCAGGATGTAAGAAGCTAATGGTCTAATAACCACATTGGATTTGTGAATTTTTATGAAACAGTATAGTTTTGGAGCTTTTAGGCTTTTGTTTAAACTTGGTTGTTTCTCTATATCGGTAGCGTTGAATTTAACATTTCTAAATGTTTGTTAATATCGTTAACTTTTTGCATATTTTCTGAAGTGTTTCTTATGTTTTAACTGAAATTGAAATACTTTAGTTAGTTTTATTGTTAATTGAGTTTAGTAAATAATTGTAACGTTTGTTGCTGTAAGTTTTGTCCTGTTTTGAAGAAAACCACTCAATTAGGTTACGAATTTAAAATTTGACATAATTAGTATAATCATTTCTTAGATACATTATGCATTCTACTGCTAAAATCTCTGTAACTTTGTTAGAGAATATAGAAAAAGTGCAATACTTAAATCCGTTAAAGAATTCTAATTTTTTATTAACAAATTTGACAAAGTTTACGAATCTTGTGTGAAAATTGTGGGAATTGTTTTGATTTATGTTCGTTCAATTTTGATGGTGCACATACTAAAATGGTTGTAGTAAGTAAAGAACGTTTCTTTCAAATGTCCTTTAGTTAAGCGCATCTATTTAAATGTAAAAGTTAAACAAAGCCTGTTAAAGAAGTTTAACTTGGTACTTAATTTGCAACCCACAAATTGAATGAGACAAATTTTATGTAATCTTACGTTCTAGTAAGGGCCATTACATTTTCTTTAAACATTCATTTAAGCTTAAAAAAAGGAAAAGGTCACGCATTTCATTCCCTGCCCGAGGGAGAGGGTGGGCTGTTTGAGCTTTCCAAGCTCCTTCAGCCACAATCATGGATTCCCAGCGTACATACATACATTATGTATGTATGCATGGTGGGATTAAGCATGGGTGTAGGTCAGGATAGGATCGGAAGGAACGGAGTTACGGTTCTGAGGGGGAAATAGGTATACTTACGAAAAACTTGAAATCATAAATTATATAAATATCCCAATTTATGAGGAGAGTATTAATAATAGCAACTAATTTGAAAAATTAGGGGACATTGCCCAAAGTTTTTTTAAGTTTAAGTGGACCCGATTCTCATTTTTCATGCAAATAAACATGTTTTCTTGGGTAAATTAGTAAAAATACTAGAAAATTGTATTGTTTACATCGTTTATGTAAAAAAAAATATAATTAAGTGTCACTCACATACGTTAATAATATTGGATTTTAATTAAAACTGTTTGGTTTTCTACCTGGAAGGTATTCGTTACTAGTTACAATAAAAAAAATTTTATATACATAAAAAAAGATTACCTCGGGGGGATTTAAACCTACGACCTGTACCTTTCTGGGGTATCGCTCTATCCACTGGGGCGTTGACACACAAACTCCACTCGGTGTAAACTTATACTTTATGTATGTAGAACAACTATAACTTCTTATATAATGCGAATTTTTTTACCTTCCAACCTACATATAGATATGTAGATTTTTCACTATCGATAAATCGACTTATAAGCTCATTTGACAGCTTTTGGCCAAGTTTCGCCAAGATTGGCTATGATGTCTGGATATCTGTGTCTGTGTGTGTGGATGTATGTTAGCATCTGCGATAACTCCATAACGAAAATGCGTACGAACTTGTTTTGTATTTTGCTTGTTTTTATTTAGCTTGGAGCTGATTACATTTTGGGACAGGGGGGGGTTATTATTATTATTATTTTGGTTTTTATCAAATATTTCTAAAGCAAGTGTATATTTCAAAGATATAAAAATTCCTAGATATAGACCCTTAAACATATCGATTAATTATGATCTATGCAATTCTTTGATATGAATATTATATATAATTTAGCGGCAAAAAAGTTCCTAAAGCAGTTAAAATTTTTTCAACAGCTGATAATGATTAATTTTAAAAGAAAGTGTGTAGACATATTTAAAAAAAAATTAAAGTTTCTTAATATAAAGCGAAATAAGAGTAAAAATTAGATAAATATGATGAAAATGCTTAAGCTCTATTATCGATGTTTTTATAGAAGCAGGGGTTTTGGATTTGTTTTTTTAAGTTAACTTTGACTTATAAGCTCATTTGACAGCTTTTGCCAAGCTTCGCCAAATTGGCTATGATGTCTGGATATCTGTGTCTGTGTGTGGATGTATGTTAGCTTCTGGATAACTCCATAACGAAAATGCTACGAACTTGTTTTGTATTTTGCTTGTTTTTATTTAGCTTGGAGCTGATTACATTTTGGGACAGGGGTTATTATTATTATTATTTTGGTTTTTATCAAATATTTCTAAAGCAAGTGTATATTTCAAAGATATAAAATTCCTAGATATAGACCCTTAAACATATCGATTAATTATGATCTATGTAATTCTTTGATATGATTATTATATATAATTTAGCGGCAAAAAAGTTCCTAAAGCAGTTAAAATTTTTTCAACAGCTGATAATGATTAATTTTAAAAGAAAGTGTGTAGACATATTTAAAAAAAAATTAAAGTTTCTTAATATAAAGCGAAATAAGAGTAAAAATTAGATAAATATGATGAAAATGCTTAAGCTCTATTATCGATGTTTTTATAGAAGCAGGGGGTTTTGGATTTGTTTTTTTTAAGTTAACTTTGACTTATAAGCTCATTTGACAGCTTTTGGCCAAGCTTCGCCAAGATTGGCTATGATGTCTGGATATCTGTGTCTGTGTGTGTGGATGTATGTTAGCTTCTGTGATAACTCCATAACGAAAATGCCTACGAACTTGTTTTGTATTTTGCTTGTTTTTATTTAGCTTGGAGCTGATTACATTTTGGGACAGGGGGGGGGTTATTATTATTATTATTATTTTGGTTTTTATCAAATATTTCTAAAGCAAGTGTATATTTCAAAGATATAAAATTCCTAGATATAGACCCTTAAACATATCGATTAATTATGATCTATGTAATTCTTTGATATGATTATTATATATAATTTAGCGGCAAAAAAGTTCCTAAAGCAGTTAAAATTTTTTCAACAGCTGATAATGATTAATTTTAAAAGAAAGTGTGTAGACATATTTAAAAAAAATTAAAGTTTCTTAATATAAAGCGAAATAAGAGTAAAAATTAGATAAATATGATTGAAAATGCTTAAGCTCTATTATCGATGTTTTTATAGAAGCAGGGGGTTTTGGATTTGTTTTTTTTAAGTTAACTTTGACTTTTATTTTAGCAGAAAATATAATCGAGCTTGTTCGGTCTCCTTGGTTTCGTAACTATGCCTTCTGTTTTTCATAATGTTCTAGGGCATTATATCACACTTTGGTTTCGTAACTGTACATTCTGTTATTCATAATGCCCTAGGGCATTATATCGCTTCTAACGTGTTTAAAAATAGGTGCATTATTGGAAAATAACACACTATATAGACATTAAAATTATGTCATTTCTTTTAATTTCCATTTTGTGGGTTGAATGGTCGGTTGATGTTCCACACCAGATATTTAATTTGGCGTAATTATTATAATAATTTCTAAGATACTGTACGGATTTTACTTCTAAGACCTTTTTAATTTCGTTGGAGAATATAGAAGAAGTACAATTCTTAAAACCCGTTAAGGGGCCCTAATTCTTTTTTATTAAATTTGAAGTTTACGAATCTAGTGTGAAAATTGTAGGAATTGTTTTCATTTATGTTTTTTCTTTGTGTTGCTTTTTTTATGTTTGATGTAACAAACCCAATAAAGTATTTGATGTAACAATTAATTTATATAAATTTAATTGGAATAATGCTACCTTTAGTAAAATACGTAAAGCTTTAGCTTAAATTAATAACAGCCTAAGGTGACAAGGCCACTTGTTTGTGTAATATCAAAAAATTTACATCAAAATTGTTTTTCGTTATTTTGAGAGAGACTATTAAAACAGTTTCAACATTGATCGAAAAATAGTCGAGCTTATATGGTGTGTTTGATGCATTCCAGTGTCTCCATTATGCACAATTTTTTCATAAAGTCGTTACAATTCATCAACACACAAAAAATAACAAAGGTAAAACAGAAATAAACTGTGTATCGTACATCAAAGGATAATACAACAAACAACTAATTGCTTTAATTATTATAATTAAAAAGCATATACTAAAAGGGTTGTAGCAAGTAAGGAACCTTTCATCTAAATGTCCCTTCATAATTTAGAATTTAAAATCTAATTCTTAATTTATTTCGGCGCCATTACAATTTATGCTTTAATCGTCTCTATTTCTTGAATTGCCAAAGTGAAACAAAGCTAATAGGCCGGGAGCGAAGGGGGGTTAAGCTTGCACTTAAAGTCATACGCGATTTTATTTTTGTTTATTGTTTAGACCACCTGGGTGAACATAAAAACGCATGTTGTCGCCTTCCCTTGTGGTAGACAACCGGGGGTAAATGGCCACGTATACTATTCATATAGCTCAACAACGGTGATAGATAGAAGTTTGAAATAAACGGTGTCTTACTGTAAAAAGAACTTTGTTTAAATAAGGTCCTTACAAAAAATGTCCTATCTGTCTTAGTTTCGGAGTACAAAAATTTTTTCTTTTAAAATGTAACATTAAAATCAGTTTTGTTTACTCTTTATACGTTTAAAAGCCCTACGAATTAATTATTTCTTATCGATTGTCCAATTAGAAACAACACTAGTTAATAGTTTAGAGTTTATGTTACAAAATCGCTACTACGCTACAATGATGATGTGCTTGCGACCAGCGGCGACAAACAAGACGCTACAAGCACGGATCAGGAGCCGCGCTTCATTCGTAGTGACTTGAACGTTGATTTCTTTAAAAACAGTCATTATTATTCCTATGTACGGTTCGGAAGGACGTGCTTTATATTTACTTATATTATCTTATTACAGACGGTGATCTAACACCTAAACAAGTGTAGTTAGCACACTATACTTGATCAAAGTTGTTAATAACAACTCTTAAGAAATTAGGCCATTGTATTAGTTATACAAGTTTGAAAAAGGTAGATTCTCAAGTAGTCATTGATATAGTAACTAAAAACCAAACAGAAGCCGTTCCTTTACCTTCAAACATAATGCGTAATCCGACTCTTTTCTCCACGGAGCCATAGATAATGATTATTTTGCAGAGGAAACGTTACAAGGTAAAAGGGCAACACGTGTTACTGCAATGGTTTTGTAACTGACAGCAACAGACACATGTAACTTTGCACTATGAACAGAAGAAACGCCTATTCCTCAGGACGTTTCCTTGAATGCTAAAGAACTAATTCCTTGCAGACCATTAAGAAGTGTTTTGGGATCAAAAAGAAGCCAGAATATTATCCTGAACAAAAAGACATTGACACACAATATGCAGACAACGGTATCAGTAATTTTGTTTGGGTTCTTTGCAGTATGAACCATGGTCGAGTTGATGACAAAATTATTTCGAAGTACGCACTGTGCCCAGGCTGGACCCCCTTCCATCAGATAATTTCTAAATTAACAATTTCAAATACTAGTGTAGGATTTTGTATATTACTTCCAGCTCGTCATTGGACAGTTCGTAACCGATAGTAGATTCTATGATATTTTTATTTGGACTGAAATACTTGGCGAAAACACTTTGAAGGCTGTATTGAAAGGTGTGCATTACAATAGAGGCTTATGGGCACACAAACTAATGTACGAAGCTTGTAGAAGACTTCAAATGGAACTCTTTTTAAATGACAGAAACCTCCAAGTTCAACAAAGTTTATTAAAAGTTTTAGAATTTAACAATTCATTTTTATAGTACATATCACACTTAAAACTAAATATAATAATAAATGTGTATTGTGTTGTAGTGGTGGTGCCCTGCTTAGGAATCTTCTTCCTCTTCAGCGCGTGGATTGTGGAGTTGTTGGGTTGCGTGTCGTGTGGATTGCCTGGTGACAGTGTTGTGCTTTGCATTGTTGGTCGTTCGGGAAAAAAAAAGGATGAGAGACATGTGTTAGTTGTGTGAAATATTGTCGGTTTTAACAGAACAAAATAGATTAAATTGTTGATAGTGTATACTTATCTGGTGCACCAGACTTCCCTCCGAACCTTTGTATGATTACCCGAAAAGGGCAACCATCTCTGAACCGTGAGAGAGGGGCACTCTCCACAAGTCCATAGCAGTTTGCGCTCGAGCAAGCGCCGCTGCCAGCTTGCACAGGTAGGGCCTTCTCCATATTGAGACCTCCGAGGAGGGTCAATACCGAGTCCAACCCTAGGTCGGACTGGGCTGGCGGGGCAACGATCGCGGTGAGAGCCGCTTTCGGTACTTTCGCCCTCTCAGAACCGCCTGCCGTCGCTCGTGCGTAACTGACGCCGGTTCGTGTTCAAGAAGGCGCCTCCGTCGGTGGTGTCCTCTTCGGTCTGTGATGTCCTTCCGTCTTCTTCTGTTGCGGAGGTCGACGGAACTTCGGGCATCCCCTGTAGCTGGGGAGGTGGTCCCCACCGCAGTTAACACACTTTGCCCGGTCTGTACGGGGTTTTGTGCATTCACTGCTGTGGTGATCGCCGGCGCACTTGACAGCGTGCTGCCGTCCTGCAGCAACGCTGTGCGTGACGGAAACCTTGACACCGGTGACACTGCCCGATGCTGGATTTCCGCCGCAAATCCTCGACGGGAACTCGGAGGCGGGCGACGTGCTGCACCTCCCGGATCTTTTTTCTGTCGTCCTCGGACGGAAACTCCACCATCACGAGGGGGATCGGGCGTCGTCGCTGCTTCATCCTAAAAACAGAGAGAGCATTAATACCTTGCGTTTTTAGCTCTGAGCTAACGTCGATCTCGGATAGCCCTAGGGGCACTCCGCGTATCACCACCTTAGCAAATCTCTCGCTCTTTGCCTGGTAGGTCCTATCCATATACCTAATCAGCCTGTCTCGGTCCTGGAGTGAGGCAGGCTGAATCCGGATTCCCTCGCTGAAGGCCTTGGCCCTCGTGAAGGCGATCTGCTATCGGTCCATTTCACGTGAGAACGCGATCCAGTTCTCCTTCTGACGAAGAATTACCGAATGTACCTTCTCCCTGGCGTCTTCTCTTGCTGCCTACCCCATCGCTGCAGGGCTGCCCGTGTAGTGTTCCAGGGCCTCGAACCCGTTGTCGGTAGGCGGCGGTGTAGGCTGGCGAATCTTCGGCGTATTCTTCGGCGTATTCTTCGGCTTCTTCTTCTGTGCCCTGAAATCGTCGTCGGTGGATCCCTGGCTCTGGTCTTCTCGGATCGGTGCGGGTTGTGCGGCGGCGGACGTCGTCGGAGCCCTTAGTGGGACCACCACTAACGGGGCGACGTCTGTCGGCGGTGTCTTCTTTGCTCTTCTCCTCTTCTGTCGCTGTGGAGATGGTAAGCGGCTAGGCATGGCGGATCCATACCAAATCGGACGTCGGTGCTCGGTATCCCTCCGAAGTCCTCCCCCTGGTCGATCCAGATCCCGTCATTTTCGTTATCTTCTCACAATCTGCGCGGCATCGTGATAACGACGCTGGCAGATTGTTATCTTTGAGAAAATTAATTTACCTTAAACTAAATTATCGATGTGCTGGGAGAGCTAGGTAGAGCCTTACGTTTGACTGTTCAAACTGCTCTAATGAAGCAGATAAGCCAAGTACAACAGAAATAAAAGGGCACGCAACATCTCTACAAGAATCCTTTGTTAGTTCTGATGAAGATGTCCCTGCAATTTACGACTTGATCGAAGGCGAGGGTACCACCTTGTTTACCGAGTTTAGCAAATTCCTTCAAGATAAATAGGTAGTCAATGAAACATTTAAGTAGAGTGTACCTATTGTGAAACGGTGGAACTACCACTTGACTGTATCAAAGCCGAAAGAGATGACTATTGGGATCTGCATTTGAGAACCGTTGAGAAAATGATACCTATCTGTTGCTCTCTAACCACATAAATTACGTAAGAGGATGTGTTTTCTACCTACCAGGTATGGTGAAATTGCCACCTAAATTGAAAATCGCATTTAGACAGGGTCATTATTCAGTAAAAAGGAAAGCCGGTAAATTTAAGAATGTTGCAACTGATCACGCTCTAGAGCAATCCTTGATCAGGTCCTCGAAAGTTCAAGGAGGGCGGAATGGAATAACGTCAAATCAATATGTCATGCGAATTTGGTATTTTTTATACCATTTCAAAATCGGTATTTACCAAGCCCTACAATATTTCTGCGATATCAATCAAGACCCCACCAGTGATATTGATGAACATTCTCATAAAGAATAGAACGAGATGTAAACCATGTTAAGCTGATCGTCAAATTCATTATTGACCATAGCAATCCCTTTGAAAATTGTGAGAAATATTGTAAGTGTATTGATTGCTACAGAAGAAGCTTCTAAGTTTCTTATAAACATCACAGAACAAGGACTAAGGAAATACGACAGTTTTATGAAAGAGAGTATAGAAGAGATAAAAGGATTGTACGTTCCAATTGAAAAAGTTCACGTTATGTATATGTCTTCATTACCACAAGAAACCCACAAATTAAAGAAAAAGAAAAAACGTTTCACGACGAATGTCAGCCCTACAATTATGTTGGCAACTCAGAGAAACATCGAGTTGGAAGGTCTGTTGAAGCACGAGTTACTAGATTACCCACCATCTTTAGCAAATGAAAGCGGTCATTTAAAGAAAAATGTAAAGTGGCAACTGATAAATATGATTGAAAGTGAAACTACCTGCAACAAGGCTCTAGATGATTTAGAAGAAGTAGATCAAGTTCACAAGGTAGATGGAATGGCTTTCATTCACTTTGCTCCAAGCGCCGTTTTAACGAATATGAACACTTTTCAGAACTTTGCCGAATATCAGTTGTGTTTGAGAAAGGCCTGTAGTACACGACTAGATGTTGTTTGAACCTAAAAAGTAATCAGATAGAAGCAGACACAAGAATATTTTTCCATGCAAAACATGCTCTGTTAAATAATACCAATGGGGCTGAAGTTAACTCGGTGATACATAGCCCTGGCACAGATGTCTTCATTCTAGGAATTTCGTCCTTGCAAGACTTCAAAGCTATTGGCTGCAAGAGTATGTGGTTTTAAACCGGTATTGGTGATCGAAAAAAAACTTGGGTTGACACTTAGCGTCTGAAGCTCTTGGTTCTAAGACATCCACAATCTTACCAGCCCTTCATGTGTTTACTTGTTGTGATTCCACTAGCAATGTCGGTACAACAAAGTATTATTTTGGTGTACTGAAAAAGTCAGAAGCAAGTGTCGATGCCTTACAACTTTTACATGAAAATTACTTGTTCCCTGAACAGTTAACGAAGCTGGAGGGTTTATATTTGAAAATAATCAAGAAGAAGGGCAATACCTGTGACGAAAGTCGTCAGCTTCATTTTCTATCTAATTCCTAAGTCAATGACATAAGCTGTTTGCCTTGCACTTCTAACAGTTTCAAACAACACATTTTAAGATGTTCCGCTCAATTGTACTATTGAAAAAACGCAACTTTTGCATTTTGTGGATGACGGCAAGAACTTACGCCCGGGTTTCAGGACCATGCCCGCTCTACCAAAGAATCTCATAGCTGCTTGTAAATGTAAAAACTGCGCTAAAATTTTTTGTGCGTGTTTTAAAAATAAAACTCCCTGCTGTTCTTATTGTGTTTGCAAAGAAAAATGTAAAAACGTGTTTTCTAAAAGAGGTACCGAAGACGATATAAGTGAAGCATTCCAACAATAATTTATACCTCCGGGAAACTCTTTTCTTGTTTTTCGGACTTATTGGGATACTAGAAGCAGTGCGTATCATCAATCAAAAACTGAATTGGGCAGAGAAGTCAGGAATATCCGAATATACGTATCCTGTAAGACACAAGCAGATTCACATGATTGTGTGAAAACTGCCATGGCATACGTTACCAGAGAACTTTACACCAAAAGGGCAAGTAAATGTTTTAAATAAGTTACATTTTAGATGAAATTTGCTAATTTTAGTCCATTGTTGTTGTTTCGGCCCAATAACCGTTATTTATGCACATTAATAAAAGAAAAATACCTGGGATAAAGCTAAGTTTTAAGCTAAAATATTTTTTTACACCGAAACTAAGACAAATAGGACCTATTTTGTAACAACCGTTTTTAAAGGATATACTTTGTATACTAAGACACCGTTTAATTCAAACTTCTATCTATCACCGTTGTTGAGCTATATGCGTTTATTTGAATAGTGTACGCGGCGATGTTTTCCCCTCCCCCCAGGTTGTAGACCACCTGGGAAGGCGATCACATGCGTTTTTATGTTTACCCAGGTGGCCTAAACAATGTCGATCTGAAATGGTCAACTTTAAATAAAAAACTAGTCAGTCTATTTCAAAAAAAGAAAACGTCATTTTCACGATGTTTGAGCCGGGATACAATAGGCGCTGCTACCAGCAGTTCCTATAGGAACGGGAAGCACAGGGAGAGCTGTAACCGACGACGTCCCAGGAGTTCCGGATAGCGCCAGCGATACCGCCACTGCTCGATCTACCGTTCGACAGAGCAAGCAGCGACGCTCCACCTGCCGCCACCGCACAGAAGGGGAGGCGGCAAAAGAAGACGAGACCGCCACCGTTAGAACACATCACCCCCTTAAGTGGAGCACCGAACGGAAGACACGCCGGTCACCTCCGCCGCCGCAGCCGCAACCGACAACTCCGAAGAGGAGGCCCGCCCCTGATCTACCAGAAGAGGCCTAATAAGACGCCGAAGGTTCGCCCGTCTACGCCGCCGCCCATGGACAACGAATTCCAGGCCCTGGAATCCTTGACCAACAGCCCTGCAGCGATGGAGCAGACGACACAAGAGAACACCAGGGAGAAAGTGCCTCCGGTAATGCTTCGTCAGAGAGAGAACTGGGCCACGTTCTCCCAAGAAATGGGCCGACAACGGATCGCCTTCACGAGATCCAAGGCCTTCAGCGAGGGAATCCGGATTCAGCCTGCTTCACTCCAGGACGGAGACAGGCTGTTGAGGTATATGGATAAGTGTGGTACTCCGTACCATTCCATTTCCCACTCCGCAGATTTCCCCCATATAGACCAGACCACCTACCATTTCACTACCGAGCTGGTAGCATAGTGGTGACACGATTTGCTTAGCATTCGGGAGGTAATGGGTTCGATTCCCGTTACCGTCTACCTTGTATGAGGTTTTTTCAAGGGGTTTTTCTCATGCACATGTAGTGGCATGGTCACTGTGCATATGCACACTATGTGCGGCTGCTTAGGCGAATGCTGGATTAGTATTTTTCCTCTCAGAATCCCAACTTTGTTCCTTCCGGTGCTGTCCTGATCACACCCATCCTTAATCTCACCATGCATACGTAATGTATGTGTGTATGCTGGGAATCCATGATTGTGGCTGAAGGAGCTCGGAGAGCTCGAGCAGCCGCCCTCCCCCTTGGGGAGGGAATGAAATACGTGGCCTTTTTCTTTTCCTTTCCATTTAACTTCACTTATCCTCATTTATTTTACCAGACCAGACGCTTATTTGACTTATTTGCACTTATTCGTACTTACTTATTTACCAGGCAGACCTAAACACCCACTCAATTATTACCCTTATTTAAATATTCTGGCCCTTATTCTCACTCATTTTACCAGACCAGATACAAACATTTACTTATTTACCTGCTCACAATTGTTACATTTATACATATACCTGATTTACATCCAGCATCCCGATCAGTGTCATTAAACCATTATATAAAAATGTAAACTTTCACCATTATTACACATAATAAAATACTTATCTTTTTTGGGTTTTTAATGGTGTATTTTAAATTATACAATATAAACGTTTCGATAACACTTACAGTTATCTTCGTCAGTAGTAATATTATTAATATTACTACTGACGAAGACAACTGTAAGTTTTATGGAAGAGTTTATATTGTATAATCTATAAAAACTAGAAAATTGGTAGTTTCATTAGTTGCTTTAGTCAAATTTGTAGATCACTCTAAATAATACTTGTTTGTGTCTATAAGATTAAGATTGGTTTGTTAACAACATTTTTCTCAAAAACACTTTTAACGATGTTGATTAAAATTTATACACACACAATACATAGTATACAGACATACAGTGAACAGAAGTTTAGTTGTAAATTATATAATTAAATTTTTTTTTGAATATATAAAGAACCTCGAGTGGGATTTGAACCTACGTCCTGCACCTTGTTACGCTACCACTCCACCAACTGAGGTATCCAGCCCCAAGCGATGTAAGTTTGTAGAATAACTGTAATTTCTATATATAATGAGATCACTGTTTTATTGTACGTATGGAATATGATCCCGCAATTCGCCCGCATCGCTGCCATAGGAACATGCCGAATTGTAAAAAGTATTTATTGGTTAAGCTATCTAAGTTATTTTTTTAACGAACGAATAGAAGTATTGAGTAATTGAGTAATTAAATTTTTTCTAGATACGTTAAGAAAAATTACCTTGATTTGGATGTGAACCTATCAAAATATCCGAACGGCGTCGTCCTTGTAGTTGAAATAGGAGTTAATAATCAATGGCATCAAATTATAAGAAATTTTACTATATAATCTAATTGCATCATAAAAGAAAACTTATTTCGTAATTCTGAAAGTTGCGCAGTATTTCCATACCTTAAAGGATAGCTTAGTAATTAGTAATTCGATACCATTAATTAAAGAATGTAAAAACGTGAAAGCGTTCACCTAATACGTCATAGAATACTGAATTCACCATGCTGTTACCATAAGAAAATTAAGAAATCTTTCTCAGTTTAGATCGTTATACCCACTCAAGGATATATTGAAATAACTAAATTTCTTGTAACACTTCCATGAGAAAAGTCGATTGAATACCCTTCTATATGTGTATATGTAGGTTGGAAGGTAAAATTTAATTATATATCAATGAAAATGGTTAAACTGTATTATTGATATCTAATAGAAGCGCGCGTCTTCGGAATTTTTTATAAGTTAACATGTATGTATGTCTATTAATATCTATCTGACATTAAGTTTTAAACGTCATTCTGATATAGATTTTTGTATTTGTTTTACAATGTTTCCTATTTTCGTTATGAACATATAAAGGAGGCTGCATAGTTACCCTAAAAAAATTATGATTAAAATTATTTCATTTCCTTGCTTATTAAAGTTATCTCAACTAGGTGTCTATTAACTTCTGTTTGTCATAAAGTTTTAAACGTCTGGTTGACACAGATTATTGTTTGTGTTTTTATAATGTTGCCTATTTTCATAATGAACTTATAAAAGAGGTTGCATAATTATCCTTCAAAAATTGTTATTCAAATTATTTGATTTCTTTTAATCTCTATTTTTGTAGGTTGGAAGGTCGTGTAGTGTTCCACACCAGATATTTTTTCAAGAGTTTACGTTATACACGGCATTAGAAAATTAAATATAAAAGTATTTTATTAGTTGCTTCCGAACCTATCAAATTAACTCACTATTGCCAACCTAATTATTTTACAACCTGATTTTTAACTTGTCAGTAATTAATAAAAAAGATGAAGGGATTTTGTGTGTTACTTTTGCATATCTAGTTATGAGAAATAACGGTTCAATTTTTTTATTTTGGAAATATAAAGAAGTTTCATCACCAATTTCACTAGTATTGCTTTTTTTAATTCCTTCATCGAGTAGAATCTTTTTTGTTTGTTTTTAGATTATAAATGCATTAAATTTAATTATCGTTCACCTTTGGCCCTTATTTTTTGTTACCTTCACTTCTTCTCCCTTTAATCTGCAAAGTTTTTAACTTTTGAATGGATGCTGTGCTTACTTGGCAATATCCTTTAGAATAAGATATATTTGTATTAACAAATCCTTTATATAACCACTTATTTACTCTGTTGTATACTCTATTCCATGTTATTTTATATTAGAACAAATCATGGAAATCTAGGGAGAGTGTGGTAGCATTGTCCCAAGAACCAAAAGTTACCACCGTAGCTTGATTTTTGCAGATGTGAAGGTTGTATTTTTAAAGTGAAACTAATGCAACGTTGCAACATAGTTCAAGGTATTCAGATTTTGTTTGTACGAACATCGTTGGATTCTCGAGTCACCTATGTTACAGCCCAAATATTCATTAGAGCATCAGCCCGTAAAGGTAATGTGCGAGCAACGAAATAGCTCAATAGTGTGGGCGGGGTTCCTAAGTTTGCAAAAAGGACTCGTCACAACTCCAAAACGTCAAAATCAGGTGAAAAGGAGCCACCTGATAGATACATTTACAGCGGGAAAACGTCATGAACTAGATCTTAGTAACGATCCAACAGAAAATCAAAATATTCACTCAAAATAAAATACCCCCGTACCAGAAAATTCTACTCCAAAAATATTTACCCAAAGTTCTCCTAAACTTCAATGAAATCCTAAGCTTCAAATAAAAGCCGCAAAAGTGCGATAATATATTTCTAAGTAGATTCTACTGTTTAACGATTGTACAAAATTTCTAATAAGTAACGCCATTTTGAAGTGCAAATGTACATTAAAATAAAATTTTGAAACGATTTTAACAAAATAAAAATTAGTTACCTGGTCGGGGATTACAACTCTCTTTCCTTGCATTACAAGTGCAATCACTTGGCAATGTGGCTGTTAGGTACTCTCATGTTTTATTCTTATGGTTAGCATATTATTAAATTGATACGAATTATTAATTTTTACCACTTTTGTTCATTTTTGGTTCGATAATCAAGCTGAAACCACGTATACATGCGCTTTGTACGATTCCTATCGTAATT